>CAUYRH010004138.1:0-13926 GCA_963574655.1 Perodicticus potto | reverse complement strand
TATAGTTGGGTTACAGCCTTCATATGAAAGCTATATATTAGCTTCATAGTAGGGCTGAGTACATTGGATACGTTTTCTCCCAGAATTTTCTATCCCAACTCATAGATCTAGAAGGTGCTTACCAGGTACAATAAACTTTATAGATTCAACAAATCTTCAGTTAAACCCTTGTGACACCAGACACTACACCAGATACTAGGGATTCCAGCACTGGACATAGACATGACTCCAGCCTTCAAGGAGGTCACAGTTTAGTGGCAGAAATTTGATATCAAATATATTGTTATCTAAGATAGCTAAAGGAAAAGTATATGGCGATTCTTGGTTCTGCGGGAGAAAGAATTGGCCTATTATGGGAAATCAGAAAGCTTTGCTGAATGATTGACTTTTAACGAATGTGCAGGAGTAACTGGGTAATGGCAGGAACCAGGCATTCACAAAGAGGAAGCTGTACATGCAAAGGATCTAAGGGAGCTTTCTGCTGGGATCCTGAGATCACATGCTTGGAGCATAATCAAAAGAACAGACTGACAAGAAATGAGACTTATGAGGCATTCAGGGAATAGATCATGCAGGGATTTGAGAGCATTTGGGAGGCCTGGCTAGCTATGCAAACAAGTTGGGGCAAAATCTTGTAGGTGGAATTGGGGATCTAGTTAGGCTTTTGTGAATCAACAGACTCATTCAATAGCGCAGTACAGATATACCTTTGAGTTATAAAACTGTGACATTGTTAATTTTACTATTATTTAAAATTTATTTTCACATGTGTTAATTATATGTTACTTTACTATTTTCAAAAAAAGTAAGGTATGACCATTGTCATTCTAAAGAATATGTAACAAAGTAAGTTTAAGTTATTAGTCTAAATTTTCATAGAAGGTAGCCGACATGGTATATAATTTTTAAATTAATTTTTTTCTATTACTGAAGACTAATGCATGAAAAATGAGTTTATAAAATCTCAATAATAAAATGATAAAATCTCAATAATAAAATGAGTATAGGTTCATTAGGGCTGTGCCCTTGTTTTTTATTCTGTGGAATATGCAAATTTTCCTCTTCCTCAGAATGATTCCCTTTATCAGGTAAGGAAAGTAGCTTAACCATCTTGTTTCTATTTTCATTATAAAACAAAGTGGGGTAATAGCTCTCAAGAGCGGATATAGAAACTAATTAGGTGATGTTTTCCAAAAGCACAGTGCAAATACTAATAAAATGCATCTCACATAAATAAATAGAGAAAATGGCAAATGTAAAAGATGAAATATTCAAGAATAATAAGTACATAATATGTATCTACATAAAGTGAATATGATGAAAAAGGCATGAATTATTGTTGCCCCATGCTTTGAATATCCAGCATATATAAATGAATAATAGCAATTAAATCTCCTTTAAAATGATTTTATGAGTGACGAGGACGCTCTCCTGGACCAAAATTTGGACAGGACTCTCTGAGCCCTCTTTTTGATGAGACTTCACCCTTGGGGCTTGCCTTCAAGGCTGTTTTACCCAGTTGTAGCAAGAATTTTAGTAGTTAGTATAGCAGGAATCCTCTTCGGTAAATTTCTACTGACTGAGGCGTTCACTTTGCTCATTGACTATACATCCCAAGATGTTTTTTCCCGTTTTTTGAGTTTAAACCTATCATTTCTTCATATTGCAAAAATCTCGACACTCTATTGCAATTATATTCAATAAAATCTTCTTCACCTTTTTGACAAGTGTCAGAATAACATTTTTTTTCACACGGGCAATTGCCTGTTGGCAACTCTTTTACTGCTGCTACTTTTCCACTCCCTTTCTTGGAAAGAAAAAAATATACGGTAGTCTAAATCATGAAAGTTGAAATCATTGAATTTTTACCTTTCTTTTAAATAACAAAGTTTGTATTAACTGTGGGAAAGAATGTAATATTAGATAAATACCTAAAATAGATGACTTTTAAATATGTCATGATTTGGGGGGTACATATTTAATATAAATTCAACAATTTACAGCAGAAAAATAAATAATTCCGTATATTTAGGAATGCTGTGTATTTAGGAGTGAAAACAAACTGATAAATTACTCTTGTCTTAAAATATATGCTAATTAGTTTTATATCTATCTGATCACATATAGACAGGGCTTACATAAATGTCATCAAATATAATTTATATTATGACTGACCTTGATAAAGACACATCATTTTAATATTTTACTCCCTTAAACCATTTATTTACATACTGGCAATTATGTAGAAGGAATTTCATGTTATGCATTTTCTCTTATTAAATAAAAAGACACCTCAGAAATTATATAGGTATGGAAACAGTTCAGTGTGTATCTCATGAGAACAGTATTTGCATATGTCATATGAAGACTGTTTAATTCAATTGTTTAAGTGCTTTGGTATTAGAACTGTTGTTTTAATATTTGACTTGCACAAGTACACAGACCTGTATGTGCGTGAATGTGTACGAGGACACTACTAATGAAAATAATTTTTACTGTTTAAAGAAACATGTTTAACTTTTATATTTTTATTTCAATCTATGAATAGAAAATAAAATTACATAAACATAAAATGCTGTCACTTATATTTTCTGAAATTTTAATGACCTCTTTTTCAGCTAAATAAATTTTTTGTTTGTTTGTTTGTTTTGTGTATGTGTGTGGTTTTTTTGGCCAGGTCTGGGTTTGAACCCGCCACCTCTGGCATATGGGGCTGGCGGTCTACTCCTTTGAGCCACAAGCACCACCCTTAAAATTTTTTTGTTTTGAGAAAGAGTCTGTTGCCCCAGGCTAGAATTCTGTGGGGTCAGCCACAGCAACCTCAAACTCCTGGATTCAAGCAGTCCTCCTGCCTCAGCCTTCTGAAAGCTGGGGGTACAGGTAAAAAAAATAACAATCAGCTATTTTTTTCTGTTTTTAGTGGAGATGGGGTCTTGTTCTTGCCCAGGCTGGTCTCTAACTCCTGAGCTCAAGTTATCCTCCTGCCTCCGCTTCCCAGAATGCTGGGATTATAGGTGTGAGTCACCATGCCTGGCTCTTAAGTATACTAAGTAAATTTTAATGTGTATATCATATGTACATATAATCAGTTTATAATTTATTACAAAATTTTTACCAAATGACAAGAATGGCATTTTAACTCAGTTGATAAATTAGTTTAGTTTTTTTTTTGCAGTTTTTGGCCAGGGCTGGGTTTGAACCTGCCACCTCCGGCACATGGGGCCGGTGCCCTACTCCTTTGAGCCACAGGCACCGTCCATCAGTTGTTAAATTATTTAAAACATATTTTCTAGAATTATCTTTCAGAATTTAAAAATTGATCATTGGTAAAATGAAGGAAAATAATCGTAAGTTAACCAACAGCATCCTTGATAGATACACATATGCTTCAATAGATACATGCAGATTTCCATAAGCAGTTTATTTTGTAGCTAGACTCTAATTTGCATTTCTTTATCTCTAAATTATTTCTATTAATTTATTTTCATGTTTAATTAAGCTTATCCTGTATTCCTTGCATAATTTATACAACCTTCCAAAGCCCTCACTTCTTCCTCAACCTTATAATGATCCCAGATCTCGTTAAATAAAAACTTTGCTTATAAGTTTAGGTATTCCATAGATGGCATCCCCTCCAATTGAATGTTTTCCTTTCCTTTCTTCTGCCAAATAAAATTACAAGGCAGAAAATTGATTCCACTCCAGAAATATGAAGTTATTAATCTACCTTTGTTTATTAGTCTAATCAATATTGGTCTCAAAAACTCCTTCGTACTAGGTTGCCTGTGGTCTTTAACCTGAACAAATTCTTCAACCCATGTATTTCCTCACCTCTTTAATCATTTTATACTTTCATATCTCCCAAGTGTTTCCCCCTAAAATGTGGAGCATTGAAAGAAGGAAATATTAACATAATAAATGCAGTAAATTTACATTTAATTACTTATGTTGTAAGAATAATAGATCTAAGTTAAATATCAAAATACTGAGTATAGTCTGTCTTTTCAGAACAGAACATCTGTGTCATGGGCTTTGATTTACTTTACGGGGTGTTTTTGCACTTAGACAAAATAGCCACTAGAGTGCTGCAAGTATCCATTCAAGTTTGAGTCCCTCTCTCCACAGACATTCTGCTAGTAAAAAAAAAAAAAAGAAAGAAAAAAGAAAAACAATAAGGCTGACAGATCTTTGGAACTTATGGGCCACAGTCAGTAAAGAAATACCAGGAATCATTTAAACCATATGTAGTTTTATCAGCTTATCCATTTATGCTTATAACTTTTTATTGGGGTGGATGCAGAAGTTATACAATATAATTGAAATAAAATCAGTCTTTCAGTTAACAACACCTGATTTCATTCTAACATCTTACCCTGAGAACTTTTAAAAATTATTTTAATGTATAGATATATGTGTTTTAAGATGTATCCTTTACATGATATTTCTTAATTTTTACTCATGCAGAATATATAGGTCATGCTGGTGTAGGGACTTTATTTACATTTCTCTTTTAAATGATATATGTTGATTAGTTTAACTATCCATTCACAATATAAACTAACAAATTTTAGAAAACATTTAGTTCTTTTTGAGTGTGTTATTATTGAATTTTAAAGTTCAACCTACCACCTGTGATGAATTTTCTATACTTAGGAGTGAATTTTTGGAGATTCAGGCAATATTTTATTAATCGTCATAGGTGTAGTGTATACTACATATCTTAACAAACAAATCTGAATATTCATCATTTAAAAATAGATGAATGAATAAAATATATTTTTTCAGCAAACACCATGAAAAGCGCCTACCCTACTATCTAGTATTTTATTGTCTGTATTGTTTACTGATACTCATCTGGGATAATAGCTTATATAAATGCCTGTTCTCTTTGTTAGAATTATAAACATAGAGTAGTGATATTTTCATTTTAAATATAAAGGAAATCAAGAGACAGAGTTTTCTTTACATATTAAATTATTGATAGATATTATATTGGAATTCAGATCTCTTAATCAAGAATGGAAGTATGTGAATGGTGTTCTTTGTTGTGATACAACCTCAAATTTGCAAAAATCTCTATATCAAATGAATTTATATCTCAGAAAAATGAGATATTATTTTTATTGCAATTTATGGCTGCTGCTACATGAGATATTATTTTTATTGCAATTTATGGCTGCTGCTACATAGCATATAAATAACACTCGTTAGGTTCAAATTAATTAAAGTAAAATGTTTTAAAATAAGACCAAGAACTAGTATTTTAACCAAAGTCAAATGAAGAAATAAGAAGTCATTAAGATCCTACTTCTGTTGATTTGTCTCAGAATTAACACATACACTTAGATGATTGCACTCGAGTGATTGCCCAGACAGTGCCAGTTGGTGAGATAGGCATATTCCTCTCTTCAATAAAACACCGAAACCTATAAATAAGTCAAAAAAATCAGCAAGAAAAAAATCAGACAATCCCATAAAAAAGTGGGCAAAAGACATAAACAGAAGCTTTTCAAAGAAGAGACACTAATGGCAAATCAACACACGAAAAAATGATCAATGTCTCTAATCATCAGGGAAATGCAAAGGGTAACCACATGCGATGGACTAACTAACTCCTGTGAGGATGGATTTTATCAAAAACTCCCAAAATAACAGATGCAGGCGTGGATGTGGAGAAAAAAGAACACCATATGCTGTTGGTGTGACTACAAACTGGCACAACCTTTTTGGAATGTAGTATGGAGATACCTCAAAAAACTAAAAGTAGCCTTACCATTTCACCCAGCAAAGCCACAATTGAGTATTTACTCAAAGGAAAAAAATTCATTTTATCAAAAAGACACCTGCAGGACAGTGCCTGTGGCTTAAGGGAGTAGGGCATCAGCCCCATGTGCCGGAGGTGGGGGTTTCAAACTTGGCCCTGGCCAAAAATTGCAAAAAGATAAAAAAAAACCCTTCACTTGAATGTTTATTAAGCACACTTGAATTGTTTCTCTTCACAATTGTGAAGATGTAGCATCAACCCCAATGCCCATCAATACACGAATGGATTAATAAAATGCAGTACATGTACACCATGGAGTACCACTTGGCCATAAAAATGGTGAACTAATTGATCAACATCCATGTGCACATGTGGCAGTAAAACTCCATGGAGGGGAAGCAGGCAGGTGGCAGAGGGAGCAAGGGAGGGACAAATTCACACCTGACAGGCACAACACACACTATCCACGTGATGGGCCCACTACAACCTTGTCTTAAACTGTACAAAAGCAATTCATATAATACAAACATTTGTATCTCCATAATATTTTTACATTAAAAAAACAAAAACTTTGTGTCTTCCCAATGCTCTCAACTACCCAGTTAGGTTGGTTGATGCTGGAGGCAAACCTGTATTCCAGTCTTATTTTGCACAAAGCTAAACTATGGGTGTGCACAGTCATACAGCGTGGGATAATAGATGTTGGAGAGAACAAAAGTAAGAGGGGAGGAGAGGGATAAGGATGAAAAATTACCTAATGGGACAAATGTTCGTTATTCAAACAATGAGTACGTTAATGTACATTAAAATGTACACTATCAAGCAATGGGTACATCACCACTACACAAGACATCCATGTAGCAAAACCGCACTTGCATCCTCTAAATAATAGTGAAATTAAAAAGTCCTTTCCAAATACTACCCCTTAAATTCTCTTCTGCCTACCTCAACCTCAATATTAATAATCTCATCTTATTCTGAAGTAATAATTTCCCAAAGTAGCTCAAACTTCAGTTTATTTGTAATACCTTCTATAAATCCTACATAGAAATAATTGCTTTCTTATGTGGAATCCCAGAGTTTATAGATCTCATTTAAATATTATTATATATATTTCTCTCTGTTTGATAATTAGTCTGTTTTTTTTTCCAAATGTATTTGTCTCAGACAATTGACTAAATGAATCATTTATTCATTCATTCATTATACCTAAAAAAATTCATCCATAGGTACCTACTATGAGTATTCAATGAATACCTATTATGACCTCAGACTTGACCCAGGCCTTGAGAATAAAATAGTGAAAAAGACAAAAATCTTGCCTTCATGGAGTTTACCAGTATGTAGTTAAAAAGCACAAAGTCCAGTTATAAATAAGTATAAACATAGGAATTTATAGTATAATAGCACAGGATACATGCTATAGAAAAATTGAAGCAATTGAAGAAAAGGAGGGAGGGAAGGGGGGAGGAAGAAAGAAAGGAAGGAAGGAAGGAAGGAAGGAAGGAAGGAAAGGGGAAGGGAGGAGGTAAGGAAAGAGAGAGATGGCAAGCTGTGAAGATAGCCATCACTTTATTTGTTTAATGACCCTAAGCCCATTCTAAAGCTTGAGGCCTAGTGCCTTTGCTTTATCAACGCTTTCACTTCTGGCCGAAAGTCTATTAGGACAATATATTAAGAAAGAAAGAGATTCAGTTAAGATTTTATGTTATTTAGTGGACCAGAACAGTTTTTCTTCCTATAATAAACATTTTAAAGCACAGGTCTCAAAAATCAGACAAAGTTTTTGACTTTCTTTAATTGGTAAAACTTAGAAAACCTAACATCTTTCTGGAGTGAAAATCACTTCCATCAGAGTCATTCTTTGCTGTGAAGAACAAAGTTCTTGAACTAAGTTCATCCACCTGGACTTCAATCTTCCTTCTTTAGTTTGATCTGCAAACTTAATTTTGAGGTTGACTTTTTCCACTTTCATTAGTATTAAGGCAACAGAAAAAGATTAATTCAAATGATGTAAAAATTCAGCTAATTAACACTAGATTCTTCATTTGTGTGTATGAGTGAGAAGTATTTTCAGATTAAAAATATAGTCATATTCACACACTTCTATTTTCAATGTGTAGGTTAAAAATAAGAATCAACAGAAAAAAATGTCTTTCTCAAAATCTGGAAGTCGATATAACTACTATCATTCCAGCCAGAATCATATATTGTACTCTTGCAATACTATCACATAGTCTGCACTTAAAGGATTTCTTACCTGTCTTCTTACACATGTGCGTAGAAAATACTGATCATTTTAAATGTGAACTAAAGAATGTCTTCATTTGTGTCTCTGATGAATTGAATAGAGCTAGCGGTACTCTTAATACATATGCTAGAGAGGCTTGGGATGGCTTTATAAGGAAATAATAACATAAACAGGATAATTTTGTTTTTCATTGCTTTTAGTTGAAAATATTAATTAAGGGAGTGTAATATTTTTACATGGATCCCTTGTCTAATGCTTGCACCAGGGCTCTTGTGTGCCTGTCGGCAGAATCACGTTCATTGTACTCAGAATCGTGTTTTATCCTTCCTCACCAAACCTCTCCCTTTCTTGGTTTCTCTCGTCTTTTATATTGCTTTGTGCCTGTGTGTAAACATCACTCAGCTCCCACTTAGCGAGAAAACGTGGTGTTTGTTTTTCCTTCTCTGAGATACATCACTTAGGATAGTGGTTCTCAGTTCTATCCAAGTTGCTCCAAATGAAATTATTGCATTCCTTTTGATATCTGAGCAATACTCCATGGGATATGCATACCATGTATTCTTTATGCACTCATGAATTGATGGGCACTTGATTCTACACTTTTGTAATTGTGAATTGTGCAATGATAAAAATTTGACCACAGGTGGGTGATATTTTGATAAAATGAATTCCTTTCCTCTGGGTAGATTTGGTGGGATTGATGAATCCTACATTTATTTATTGCTTTCCATAAAAGTTTCATTAATTTTCAGTCCCATCAACAGTGTATAAGCATTCTTTTTCCCATGCATCCACATCAGTATCTATTGCTTTTTAACATTTTAATAATGGCCATTTTGAAATGGGTGAGATGATATTTTATAGATTTAATTTGCATTTGCCTAATGATTAGTGATTCCCCTCTTCTGTTAGCTATTTGTCTGTTTTCTTACCAAAAAAAAACCCTTTGCTCATGTTGTTTGCCCACTTTTTAATGGGGTTGTTCCTTTTTTTCTGGCTGATGTGTTTGAGTTCTTTATAGAGTCCAGATATTAACTCCTTATTGGTTATATAGTTTTCAATTATTTTCTCCCATTCTGTAGGTTGTCTATTCACTCTGTTGATGATTTCCTTATCTGTATAGAAGATTTTTAATTGAATTAAGTCCCATTTATCATTTGTCCTTGGAATCACAGTCATAAATTATTTGCTTTGGTTGAAGTCTAAAATAGTTTTTTCTACATTTTCTTCTAGAATGTTTGTGGATTCATGACAGACATTGAAATCTTTTGACTATCTTGAATTACTTTTTGTATATGGTGAGAGAGGTGGGTGCCATTTCCTTGTTCTGCATAAGCCTGTCCAAATTTCCCAGCACTACTGATTGAATAGGACTTGCTTTCTACAATGTATGTTGTTGTCTGCTTTGCAAAAAATTACTTTGTTGTAGGTAGATGGTTTTATTTCCAGGTTCTCTATTCATCTATCTCAACTTTAATACCAGTACCATGTGATTTTAGTTACTTTAGCTTTGTAGTATAATTTGAATTCAGGTAATGTGATGCCTCCAGATTTAATGTTTTTCCTTAAGATTGCTTTGGATGTTGCTGTGGGCCATTTTTTCTTGTTGTTGTTGTTCCAAATCAAGTTTAGGATTATCTCTGTGCATCTATGAAATATGACATATGTATTTTGGTGGGGATTGCATTGAATCTCTAAATAGCTGTGGGAAGTTTTAAAATATTAACAATGTTAATTGTAGCAATCCACAAGCACGGGATATTTTTCTATGTGTGTTGTCTGTGATTTCTTTCTTTTTTTTTTTTTTTTGTGTGTGTTTTTGGCCTGGGTCGGGTTTGAACCCAGCACCTCTGGTATATGGGGCCAGCGCCCTACTCCTTTGAGCCACAGGCACCACCCTCATCTGTGATTTCTTTCATCAATGTTTTGAACTTCTTCTACAGATCATTTTCCTCCTTGGTTAAATATATTGATAAGTATTACATTTAGTTTTTGTATCTATTGAAAATAGTACTGATTCATTATTGATTGATTAGACTCTCCAATTGATGTGTGTTTGTATATAAAGATGCTACTAATTTGTGTACATTAATTTTTTAAACAGAGACATTACTGAATTTATCAATCAATTCCAGGAGTCTTTTGTTGGAATCTTTAGAGTTTACTGGATATTAGACCTTATTATCAGCAAACTGGGAAAATTTGATTTCCTGTTTCCTGATTTGGATAATCATTTTTTTTCCTTTTCTTGCTTATTACTCTGGCTAAGAGTTCTTGTAGAGGAATGGACACCATGCTTGCAAAGGACAGTTACTGATTCTTATCACATTAAAAGGAAATGCTGAGAACAGGACAGTCTCCTGGCAAGCCTAGAGATATTTCCTGACTTGGGGGCAATCCCCCAAGTAACTCAGTGTTCCGGAATGAGATAAGGTCGGTCACTCACTGGTAAGCATGTGTTAAACATTGATGCTTAGTAGTTCTACATGAGGGTTGTGGGGAAAGAACACGTGAGGAGAGCACTTGGCAAACCTTATGCAGGCAGCCCTCATATGTAATTACCTTAACTCTCCACACCTGTGTATGTCAATTACCTTAACTCTCCACACCTGTTGTGTATAACCTTAATAAATAGCTGTTGCAGCAGGGGCTCGGGGCTACCCTGCAACTAACGTTAGCCCGCCTCCTGCAAGCTTGTACTTCTAATCCATGTTTACACCTGGTTCCTTCCTGCGGCCACCGAGACCAGGCCATAGAGGTCACGACATCTGGTGGAATCAGCAGGATCTTGCAGGATACACCAGGACACTGGGGACACAGACCGAAGGGGACAGAGGAAGTAAGTGAAGCCTTTGGTAGACATGGGAAGGAAGTCCCAAAGGGAAACTCTGCTCAGAGAAAGCGGGACCTTTGGACATACTAGAAACAAAGGAACTCCACTCAGAATAAGTGGGGCCTTTGGTAAATAATAAGCAAAGATATTTAGAGAAAATAATGGGTAACTTACTGTTTGGGGAGTCACGAGATTTAGAAACTGAGGAAGAAAGGTATGTTGAAGCAGAATTTGAAAGTGAGGAGAATAGTGAGGTTCAGTGGGAATCTAGACCTGAGGAGAATTGGGAACCAGAAGCATATGCAAGTTTTTCTGGCCCTTCCTGGGGTGAGGAAGTACGTGATACAGACATGAATAAGCAAGAAAATACCCTAATGTCCATTATGGCAGCTCAGATTAAACAGTTGGAAGACTGGTTCAATAGTCTCATAGTTGGGAATGTTAACATAAATCAGCCAACATTGTCCTCCACGCCTCCCTATGTAGAGGAACTGCCTGTGATTTCTATTATGAAAGCTGTATTAGAAGGGCACAAGACTGGTGACTTTAATTGGGAGGACACTTTGGGGCTTTTTCCTGTCACAGTTACTGATATTCCTCCTAATCCACAGTACACTCAAGGGGCCAATGTTTTGATCACCATATGATCACTTTTACAGTTCTGAAGGATTTAAAACAAGCTGTAACACAGTATGGTATGCAGTCACCATTTTCTAGAGGTCTGTTACAGGGACTTGCACAAGAGCAGCGACTCATTCCTTATGACTGGGACATGATAGCCAGAACTGTTCTTGAGTCCGGACAGTATTTACAGTTTAGAACTTGGTGGAAGGAGGAGGCTGACCCGGTAGGTCGCCAAAACCAGCAGAAAGGAGTTCCTATAACATCAGAGCAGCTCACTGCGTCTGGCCAGTGGCTGGGGATTCCGAGGCAACTCCAGTAGGATGATACAGCTATTATACAGACAAGGCTGTGCTGTCTTCAGGCCTGGGAAAAGGTTCAGGCTCCTGGACATATCTCAAAATCTTTCCTTAAGATAATGCAATCAAGAAATGAACCTTATACTGACTTTTTAGCTAGATTGAAAACTTCAGTTGATAAAGCCGTTGCTCAGCCGGAACATACTTTTTCAAACATTAGCATTTGAGAACGCTAACTCTGAGTGTCAAAACGCCTTACATCCTCTGAGAGCACAAAATGATACCTTAGAGGAATATATGCGGGCACGTGCTAATGTGGGAACGGAACCCTACAAGGCTAATCATCTTGCTCCTGCTTTAAAAGAAGAGTTCAAACCACACCGTGTTAAATGTCATAATTGTGGAAAGATAGGCCATATGAGGAGGGAGTGTTGGAAGGGGAAGATCAATGGGAAAATCAATGATCAAAAAACACAAAGTAAAGGGAAGCCCCCTGGGTTGTGCCCCAGGTGTAAAAAGGGGCTCCATTGGGCCAATGAGTGCCGCTCTCAATTTAATAAGAATGGAACACTTTTACAGCAGGAAAACTGTCAGTCGGGCCCAGTCCAGGACCCACAGGTAAAGAATACAGGTCTGAAAACATACCCACTCACCAGCAACTTAAGCCCGTCCAATCCCTTTTATATGCCACCCCAGGTAGTGCCACTTTAGATTTACCAGCATGTAATAATGTTCTTTTGCTTTCCAATATGGAAGTAAAGAAATTAAAAACAGGAATATGTAGTCCCATTCCCCCTGGTACTGTTGAGTTATTGTTAGGAAAAAATAGTTTAACATCTTATGAAGTGTTTGTCAACATGAGTGTTATTGATAGTGACTTCTAGGGGAAATACAGATAATGATTTTGGTGAACTAACCAACTCAAATTTTAGCTGAACAAAAGATCGCTCAACTGCTACTCCTGCCTCATGTTAAATTACAAAGTACTGGTAAAAAACACACTGGTGGTCTCGGCAGCACAAACAGTATTTTATTTGGCAAACATCTATTGATAAGAATAAACCTCAATTAACACTCATTTTGAAGGATAAATCCTTTACTGGCCTGTTAGATAGTGGTGCAGATGTTTCAGTCATGGCTTTAAATCTGTGGCCCAAGGAGTGGCTGAAACACATAGTCGATGTTACTTTTACAGGCATAGGAACTTTAAATTCAGTCTTTCAAAATACATTAACTTTATCTTATTTGGGACCAGATAATCAAAATGCTCAAATTCAACTGTACATAGCTGATATTGCTATTAACTTGTGGGGTCGAGATTTACTTCAGCAATGGAAAACTGTAGTAACTATACCTTCCTCTCATACTAATTCCTTTCGAATGTCAAATTTAGCATAGAGGCCACTGCCCCAAAATATGTTCTCAAGCTATCTTAGAAGAGCAATAATCCAGTGTGGGTGGAGCAGTAGCCATTAACTAAAGAAAAACTGGATGCCTTACAATTTTTAATTCAGTAGTAGTTAGAGCAAGGACATATCCAGCCCTCTACCAGCTCTTGGAATTCTCCTGTCTTTGTTGTAAAAAAGAAATCAGGCAAATGGAGAATGCTTACTGATCTTTGAAAAGTTAATGAAACAATTTTTCCTATGGGTCACCTGTAACCAGGACTTCCTTTACCCTCCAAGATCCCTTCCAATTGGTATTTATATGTCATTGGCTTAAAAGATTGTTTCTTCAGTATATACTTGCATCCTGAAGACCGACCTCTTTTTGCCTTTTCCTTGTCTTCCTGTAATCACCAAAGACCCTATCAGCGTCTTCAGTGGAGAGTTCTGCCACAAGGGTATGTTAAATAGTCCTACTTTGTTTCAGCATTTTGTTGATCAGCCATTACACCACATTAGAAAAAAAATATCCCACAGCCTACATCATTCATTATATGGATGATATTTTATTTGCACACCAAAGTTTAGCTGTTTTGCAAGACATATTTAAACAAGCTGTTCTTACCCTAAAATCTTATGGTCTTCAAATTGCTCCAGAAAAAATTCAAACTACATCCCCCTATAATTATTTGGGATACAAATTAACTCAAATGCAAATGCTCCCACAACATTTTAATCTTAGGTTAGATTCCTTATTGACCTTAAATGATTTC
>CAUYRH010004136.1:0-13478 GCA_963574655.1 Perodicticus potto | reverse complement strand
AGCCCCTCTCCAAGCACAGCACTACAGCAGTTCCGAAGAAAGAATGATTCCCCCACCTCTCTGCCTGAGAGAAGAATGTCAGACGTGTCTCAGCTAAAGAGTGATGACTCAGGGGAAGAGTCTCATCACTTGCATGAAGTGGGGGCTTCACAATCCCAGGAAAGTCTAGAATTATCACTGCACAGTTTAAATGCATCAAGTCTTTCTCAGCCTTCTAATAACGGTTCCGATTCAGAGGTTCCTGGGCTACATAAATCTAGTTCCATGGATTCTCTTTCTACAACCAAGATCAAACCTCTAGTACCTGCCAGAGTCAGTGGGCTGAGCAAGAAGCCAGCAAACATCCAGATGAGAAATCATCGTAATGCTGAAAACAAGCCAGGATTACAGATAAAGATCAATGAGCTCTGGAAAAATTTTGGATTTAGAAAAGATTCTGAAAAGCTTCCTTCATGTAAGAAGCCTCTGTCTCCAGTCAAAGATAACATCCAACTAACCCCAGAAGCATAAGAGGATATATTCAATAAGCCTGAATGTACGCGTGTTCAGAGAGCAATATTTCAATAAACTCAGACTGTAAGCGGCTCTTGCCTACGAGAGAATCTTATCAATTTGAAGTCCCTTTTTGGGAATGAAACAATTACCAGCCTGAAAGATTTGTTCTTAGATCTATACCATTTTTAAAATAGAATACATTTTGTATATTAACTACCTAATTGTTTCTTTTGTTCAGCTTTTTATAAGAAGCTAAATAGAAGAATAATTTTTAAAAAAATTTAAAAAAAAGAAAGAAAATAAACCAGTTCACTCACCATAAAAAAAAAAGTTGTACAATCTAAAGCATAGAGAAGAAAAAATATGAAAAGAAAAAGACAATGAATAACAGACCTAACAGAAGTGCTCTAAATGTCTAACATACAATTAAAATATAGAAGAAAAATGGAAAAAGCACAATTTGAGGAAAAAAAGGCAAAGAATTTTCTCGATTTAAAGAAAAACAGCTCACATATTCAAATAGGCTTATGAAGACTTCGTAGGATAAAAACGAAGTAAACCACATCTTGGTATGTTATAGTCAAGTCTATGATAACAGTAAGTAAAGAGAAAAATCTTAAAAACACTAAAAATATGATATTTTGCCTTTGAAAGAACATCAACAGTCTTACAGAGGACATTTATTTATTTATTTATTTTGAGACAGAGTCTCACTATGTCACCGTTGGTGGAGTGCTGTGGTGTCACAGCTCAGCAACCTCTAACTCTTGGGCTTAAGTGATTCTCTTGCCTCAGCCTCCCAAGTAGCTGGGACTATAGGCACCTACCACAATGCTCGGCTATTACAGAGGACTTTTAATAGCAACTATGATCAGCAGAATACACAATAGAATAATAATTTTTTAAGTGTGAAAAGAAAATCTGCCAATCTACCATCTAAGAATTCTACATCCAGTGAAAGTATTTTTTAAAATGTTAAGGCAACATAGTCTTTTCATACCCAAACAAAACAAAACACAAAACACATACAAATGAATCATCCTTGATTCTTCTGGTTTAATTTATGTCAAGTAAATCTGCACTAAAAGAAATGTTACATTTTTATAGGCTGAAGAGAAGTAATCTCAGACAGAAACACACAATTGCAGGAACAAATGAAAGCACAAAAAAGATAAATGTAAATAAATAAAGAGCATTTAAAACAATATTAATGGTATGTGGGCTTTATATAACATGTGTAAGAAAAACATGTATAAATATAATACCACAAGGAGTAAAATATATAGAGTTAAAGTTTTATAAGTATCATAAATTCTCCAGAAAATGGTAAAATTATTAAAGTAAAAACAAAATTTAAAACAAAAAATGAATTAAAAGAGGTTGAATGGCCTCATCCAACTCAAATAGCTCTTTCTTTCCTTTCTGAGTCAATATTAACAAAACACTTAGATATTCCTAATTTTGTGGCCATTCTAGAATTTGGTTAGATGAAGTTTTAGAATTACTTTTTTTGCTCCATCAGAATCTCAGAACCATAAATATTAAGGGTAAAAGAAGAGCCCAAAGACTCAGTATTTTTTAGAACAATACAGGAACTCTGGCAGATCCAAATTTAACCTAATGGGTTTCAATAACCAATTTAAAGACCTAATTACAAAAATGTGTTATCTACTTAAATTAATAAAATGTTATAGAGTCTAATATATTTTATTTATGGGCGAGAATTGCCTTCTTCCCCAGGTAAGGCATTTAGATTTTTTGTTCTTTTACTTTTGTCATTGCAGTTCTTAGAAAATCATTAATTTAGTAAATGCATATATTTGGTAACACTTGCTCTTTATTTGGTATTATATCAAAGTGAAAGATACTATCATACAACTTATATAATCAAATGGAGTAAGGCTGGGCATGGTGGCTCACCTCTGTAAACGTAGCACTCTGGGAGGTCAAGGTGGGTAGATTGCATGAACTCAGAAGTTCAAGGTCAGCCTGAGCAAGAGAAAGACCCTGTCTCTACTAAAATAGAAAAACTAGCTGGTTATTGTGGCAAATGCCTATTGTCCCAGCTACTCAAGAGGCTGAGTCAAGATCACTTAAGCCCAAGAGTTTGAGGTTACTGTGAGCTATGATGCCATATCACTCTACCACTCTACTTAGGGCCATGGAGTGAAACTCCCTCAAAAAAAAAAAAAAAAAAAGAAAGAAAGAAAGAAAAGAAAAGAAAAGGAAGAAAGAAAGAAGGAAAGAAGAATCAAATGGGGTAGCATAGTATCCTGTGAAGATGCCCAGTTGGTACATTAGCTATACTATAGATTCTACTCTTCACATTTTTATTGCCCTTAAATGCACTTCCTCTACTATCATTATACTTTTCATTAAGAATTAAATTTTATTATGAAGTTCACAAAATAATTCAAACCTATTTAATTTTTTCACTTTTTTTGTGTGAACACTACATTAATGAAGCCATTAGATGACTCCTAAGAATATGGGAATCCATTTTTTCCTCTGTGATACACTAAATAATGACTATGATCTGATGATTCCAAGTATTAATGAATATTTTAATTTATACAGTGAAAGGGAATTTGCAGATACGATTCAGAAAAGGATCTTGAGAATAAATATTATTTTGTAAAATCCAGGTGGAGCTAATGTGATACAAGGGTCTTTGCAACAGGGAAGTAGAAAGAAGAGTTACATACAGAAAAGTTGTAAGGATGAAGGCAGAAGTCAAAGAGGAAAGAGGACCCTGCAAGAAGCTGGCTTTGAAGCTGAAGAAAGGGCCATGAGCCAGGAAACACTGGTGGCCTTTAGAGCTTACAAAAGTCAAGGAAAGAGATTCCTCGAGCCTCCAGAAAGAACACAGAACTAGTGACAATTTGATGTTAGGCTTCTGATCTCCAGAACTGTTAAGAGAGTAAGTCTGTGTCTTTTAAGTCACTAAGTTTTTGGTAATTTCTGACAGAAGAGATAGGAGACTCTAAGACTTAAATTGCAAAGAACACTACACAGATCAAAGGAAAGACACATAGATGAAATGGCTCTTAGGCTAGGGCAAGATTTGGATGAACATACTAGCATATTGAATGGGAGAATAATTTTTAAAGAATTTGCACTTCAATAATATAGTTGATTAAATTTAGAGCATTCAAGTGTCAGAGATACACTATTTCTGCAACATTTTAATGTTGCAGATGGCAAGGATTTTATTATTTCAATGACTCTAAGTAGGATTTAGAAGATAATACTTTGAAGAAACATCCTAACAAGATTTGAGTCCTATTTTAATCACTTAATAGTTTGGACAGTTATATAGCCTCTCTGAAAATCAGTTTGCACTTCTGTCTGATGCTAATTATGTTATTGGGTGGATATTTACTAAGTGTTCAACTTTCTTTATTCTAGACACATAAACTACCCTCAGATTATTATTTGAATTCCAAAGTAAATTTCTTTCTCCACAGGTAAAAAGTATACTAAGAGGATTTGAGTATCTCTTCTAATCATCAGCCAAATTATCATCGTGATTTGATACATTTGCAATATTTTGAATAGAATCAATATTTATGTCATTGGCTAACATAGTCCATGCTTAAGAGACATAAATAGAAAAAAATCAAGTTTCCATGCCCACAATTAACAGGACAAAGCAATTTCTACATCACTTTCCTAACAATATCATCTAAGTTTTACACCTTCACTTCATGATCATCTAAGTTTTACAATGTTTAAGAGAAGAGGCTTCTCACAATTTTACAAATATTGAAAGATTCTTCCTTTAGTAAGCTTAATGAATGAAACTTTATCCAGATTCAATACTTTTGTATAATCACTTTTCTTCCTTGAAGAATAAAATGTTAGTATTAATTATAGAATAATTGCTTCTTAGCCTTTTGGCTAAGATCAAGTATACTATTAATTATAAAATCTATATATATTATGTGGATTCTATAATTAGTAATAAAATTATACATATTTTACAACCATTATGCTACACTTGCTTATCATTTGCAAATCATAACCTCATTTTATAGATGAAGAAACAGGTTCAGAGAAGTGAAATGACTTGTCCAAGACCACCCAGCTAAAGAAAAACAGAGCTGGAGAGGAGCTCTCACCACTGCACTTTCTGCCTGTCTCTAATTTTAGAAAGGAAACACCCAGTAGTAAATTTAGGGCAGGTAATTATTTCTTCCTGTACCCTGGTGCTATGATCTGAATGTTAGTGACCCTTCAAATTTCAAATGTTAAAATCTAATCCCCATTATTTTAGTGTTAAGAGGTAGGGCCTTCAAGGGGTGATTAGGTCTTGAGATACTTTACTAAGAAGAATGTGTTTCAACTCCATTCAGGTAAATGTAAAAGATGTCAAGTCTCCATCTTTTTTAATGGATGAATAGTATTCCACGGTATACATCTACCACAGTTTGTTGATCCATTCATGGGTTGATGGACACTTAGGCTGCTTCCATGACTTGGCAATTATGAATCAAGCCACAATAAACATTCTGGTGCAAATGTCTTTGTGGTGAAATGGTTTTTGTTCTTCTGGGTGGATATGCTGCAATGAGATTGCCAGATAGTCTAGTACAGGGAGTGGAGAGGATGATTGGCAGAAGGCAGGAGAGCATGTGGCAGGATCTCACCTCCTGTGCACATTGGGAGGGTGAATCGCATGTCCCTGGGTGAGAGGTTCTTTTATAATTGGAACTTTACTTTGGAAGAGAGAAAAATGTAACCTAAAAATTTGTACCCTTGTATTAATTTGAAATGAAAAAAAAAGAGATAATCAGGTCCTTTGGGCAGACCTCCATTTACTGCCCTTATAGAAGAGGTTCGAGGAAGTTTGCTTGCCCTTCTGCCGTGTGAGGACGCATAGAAGGCACTGTCTCAGAGGCAGAGAGTGAGCCCTCACCAAACATCCAATCAGGTAGTATGTTGATCTTGAACTTCCCAGTCTCCAGACCTGTGAGTAGTAAATTTCTGTTGTTTATAAATTAAACAGTCTAAGATGTTTTATTACACCAAACAGACTAAACACGTGGTTTAATTATCTTGTACATTAGCTGCGTTTTAGTCACATTGTGATAATAAATCATTTGCCAGAGGAAAACTGAACATTTATGATACTTTTAAGAAAAAAAAAGTTAGTCATAACTTTTATTGCAGTCAGGTCTGAATAGAAAATTGAGACAAGAGTACTTCAAATTTCTTAATATATGAAGTTAAGCCACTCATCTTCCAGAGATAGTTTAGAGACATTTCCATGAAGTCAGAGATAGTGGGTTATACTTTACCAATATAGAATCTAAGAATCTAACTTAGAATCTAAGTTGAAGAGAACTGCCAGCAAGCTGACCATGATCCTCTAATTGGCACAAGATACAAAATAAGTATAAATTCAGTCCAAAGGAACAGTTACCCCAACAGAAATTAAGATTTCTATTCTTAACCTTATTAAAGCAATTCCCTTCTTAAAAGCCTTTGGCTGCTATCCAAATTTATTATAATTAGATAGAAACGGCTAGCTTAGGACTGTTTGGTCCTCAAAGCACCTGTGGTAACAGGTGCTCAAAATTCTTCAATAACTACTGCTAACAAAAGCCAGAAGCTCTTGTTATTCAAAGTGTGGTCTGTGAGTTAGAGCTGGCATCACCTGGGAGCTTGTTAGAGATGCAAATATCAATCCTCTCCACACTTATTTGAAGCAAAATTTACATTTTTTCCTTTTAGTTCAGATGATTTATATGCACCTTAAAGTTTGAGAAGCACTTGTTGCAGCCTATGATTTCAGTCTGCTCTCTAGCCAGGAATAAATTTAAATCTCTTTAAGTCTATTTACATGTAAATTTGTTAGAGAAGGTATGACATAATATTTACAATTAAATTATTTACTCATTTCTTTACTGTGGTTTAAGATACAGAAAGGCTGAAGAGGTATGGCTTCCATTCTAAAAGAATTATTTTAAAATGAGCAAATGCCACAGCGAGAACATTAAAACCGCATCAGAACCCACTGAAAGTCTTCCTTTTCTTCTACCAAATATAGAATCACCTGAATTATTTGTGTTTATGTTGCAGGAAGAATTGTCTCTTCAGGTAAAACTGAAGAAATGGAGGCTAACTCTCCATTCTGCAAGTGATTTACTTGGAAGAAAAATCAAATTTCTCATGCCCCCCAAAGGAGCAATAGTTATCCTAATCTCTTCTGAAGAGATTCTTTTTAAGAATACAGAGTCCTGATCTCCATAGCAAAGTTCCCAGGGCTAACATTTCCCAAAAGTGGCATGCAAAAAAATGAAATAAAGATAAATTAGCAAGGTGAGGCGATAATTATTCTTTATCATTCAGTTTGTTTATTATTTAAGCTTATGATTAAAAAGTGAGCTGTTTTTATGACTCCTTTTCTGACGCTGAAAGTATCAAGTTGTACTGGAATCTCTTTGCTGGGTCCTTGGTCGTGGAAATTCAAAGAGTGGTTTCACAGACTACCTCCAGTAAGCAAAAATGATATAGGGTTCCCAGGTCAGAGCTCCCATTTTCTAGGCTTGGGAAAGCAAACTTTTTTTGTTTTTTTTCCAAAACAATTGTCCAACACAAGTAGGATTTCATCCAGGCAACCCCTCCTGGAGTGGAGAGCATACAGGGCTGCTTTGCCCAGGACAGGAACCGCAAGAGCTTTATTCATTTGCTAATACATTCACTTGTGGGATTTTTTGCCTGGTAGCTCCTTGCCCACTGTGACATACTTTCCCAGGACCCACCTGGCTTACAAATGTACTTGAACCTCTAGACAAAAGAACCACTTGGGTCTTCCCTTCTGGGAATTCCCACTCCCTCACTGCTGGAGGCTTTGCTATCCTTCTTTTTATGTCCTTCTCTGTATAAAAAACTTTGTTGAATGGTCTGGGGTTTCATTCTTCGAACCCTGAGACTATGGACTTGCCATGGATAGAAATTCCAGCAACACAAGGGTAGATTTTATTGATAGACAAGAGGAGAAGGAATACAAAGCCTCTATCACGGTGGGGGGGTGGGGGGGAGTTCCGAGTGGGCAGCCCATTTCAGCTGTCTATAGCAGTGTTTTCAACCTTTTAAAAAAAATTTCAAATTAGTATGAGTGTACAAATTTTTAGGTTACATTGTTCTCACTTCCAAGGTAAAGTTCCATTTGTAGAAGAGCCCCTCCCTTGGGGGGGGTGTTGTATACCCTAAAAATGTGCACATTAGGTGAGATCCCACCTAATGCCCTTCCATTTCTGCCAATTTTCCTCCCCTCTAACCATTCCCCCTGCCCCTGTGTTAGACTATATTTGTGTTTCATTGTCTGTATGAACATGTAATTGTTCATATATTGGTCTTATATCAGTATTGAGTACACTGGATATTTATTTTTCCATTCTTGTGATACTTTACTAAGAAGATTGTACTTTGACTCTATCCAGGTAAATGTAAAAGATGTGAAGTCTCCATCTTTTAATGTGTGAATAGTATTCCATAGCATACATATACCGCAACTTTTTGATCCATTCATGGGTGGATGGGCATTTGTGTTGTTTCCACAACTTGACATTTGCACTAAGAGAGAATATCTGGAAAAAGTGAGGTCTAAGAGAACAGAAGTCTTCTCACGGAGACCCCAAGGACATCCCTGTGAGTCCTCCCTATGGTGATCCAGCTCTTAGGAATTTGTAAAAACATAACTTCCTGGGACCTGGACACTGATGCTTGCTTCTGCTTCTGTGAAAGCCTGAGCTTCTGTAAAATCGGAGCCCACTTCTCCACCTTGATTCACACTGACCAATGAGAAAGGTACCCATGGACCAGAACTTTTTGACTGGGGATAAAGAGAAGACTGAACCAGTCAGGGAGCATGGCCATTTTACATTCTTCTGTGCTTTACTTTGCCAGCTGAAATAAAGCCCTTCCTCTTATAAACATGGTGTGTGGGTGCTCTTTCTCTCCATTGGGCCTCGTCTTCCTGCAACAGCACCAGAGTGTTTTTCAACCTTTCTGATCTCACAGCACACTTGAACCTATAGTTAAACCTCTGCTGCACACTTAAATGATGTTAATAATAAAAAAAAAAGTAAAAATGAGAATATATTTACTGTGCTTTGAAATTCTTTGGAAAATAATTTAATTAATGATCTTCAAAAATTTTGCAGCACACCTAATGTGCTCTCACACCACAGCAGTTGAAAATCACTGGCGAGGGATTGCTATGCAGCTTTTCCAACCTGCAGGCAGGCGGGTTTGGGAGATGGAATACACGTCTAAAATATGTCACACCATTTGGCACCAGAGGCCTGTGGGCAGAAGTTAGTCCTCAAACTGCCCTTGTGTAGGAATGTTGTCTTGTTGGGGGCATTCCACCCTTCCTCTGGCGTGGCAGCATAAATAGAACATTGATCAAGCTGGGTTATGAGACTGTTTAGGCCCAGAAAATGGTGTCTGTGTCCAGGTTAGGTAAAGGGACGTGCACCAAGTTGTTTCCCAGGCTCCCTTATAGTAAGACACAGAATTATAACACAACTCTGCCATCAGAGTTCCGAAGTTGGTGGCACGAAAGGGCAGAGATTGTATAGATTTGAGATCCTGGTACAGAAAAACAAGAGCAGTGGAAACCTACAGCCTATGTTCAATAGCAATGGCAGTGGTTTTCTTGTAAAATGATGTTAGAGAACAGGTTGGGTTATTTGTTGTAGTTGGAATGTTAGTCTCAGATCTGTTTCCCGAGCTTCCCTCAAGTGTTTTTCCTTTCAATCAGCCTCAGAAAGCTTGTATTGTTGATAACTAAAAATACTGACAGACATTGCGGTTGTATTTGAATAGAACATCTCAAATACCGTACAATCTCATTTCATTCTGGCACATTTGTGCAGGTCAACTATAGCTTCCTGGCTGTTTGGATAATTTCTCTGTAGTGGATAGCAGTATCTCATCCCTTCTGCTTAAAAGAGTATATTTTTCTGGGATAACGTGATTATGTTACCGGACAAAGAGTGTGCAGCCACCTGTCACTGTCAGCCAATATGCAGAGACAGGGATAGGGCCATCAAATTTTGTCATAAGGCCGAGATTCTGGAGAACAGTGACAGTAGCCTCTCCAAGACTGTTCTGTCTTCCATTTTCAAAATCACAGTTTTATACATAAAAGTGAAAAGCAAGAACCATAGTAACCCTAAACTTAAACAATAGTAATTAACACTTATCTTAAACAATAGTAATCACCATAAGCCATGACGCACAGTAAACAATAATTGACATAATCCATGACTCAAAACAATATTCCAATTCAAAAGTTAATCTCCTAAATCGATCTCTCTAAACTATTCAAGATATGCACTTTTAGGTTAAAGCTGAATTTACAAAACAACAAGAATGGGAGACACGAGGTAAAGGTCAGTAGGACCCAAACCAACCTGACCAGCGGTGTCATGTCAGCCTGGGTCTGAGCGACTCCGTCTTATTCTCCCTCCGCACGCTCTCAGTTATGTGTCTGATCTTTCTTCCATTCCCCATGGAGCCTCATGTGACTAGTGGCATATTAACATTTGCTAAAATCATACAGAGATTATATAACGCTCCTTTTTTTGTGGGGGCAAAAGTGATCCTTTTTATTATGATTTAATAAAAATAAAAAAATTATAAAATTATACCTAAAAAATGCAAACAACTTAACCTAATATTGTACTTTCTTATTAACCTGGAATAAAAAAATGTAGTGTTATTGTTGTGAGTTTTAAATGCTCTTTTATAAATAGATTTGAATGCCTCTCATATTTTAAATTACCACTGATATTATTGCTTTGTCTGAGAGAACATAGCTTATAATCAAAAATACAGGTTAGATAACTGGCTTTAAAAATTAGAAAGAAAATCAAGGCATAGTATACAGATATAGATTGTATCATCAACATTACATGTTGTACCTTCCCAAAGTAGTGCCTTATAAAAATGTCACACTCAACACAGTGAGATATTAAATAGCTTAATATAAACAACAATTTTTAGAAAGCTTGGGAGTGTTAAAAATTGCTATTAAATGCTGCAAATCCTTATGCTTTTCATGAATTGTAAGCTCCACAAAAGCAAGAATTTTGATCTGTTTTGTTCACAGCTATACATAAAATAAAATATTAATGACAATTACTTAGAAACATTTATTGAATGTGTATATTATTTCTTAAAAATACTGATCACGAGGCCTCATCTCAGAATTTCCAGATGAGAAACTTTATTGATAGGGCTAGAAAATCCATGGTTTTAATATTCCTTGCAAATAATTCTGACAAAATTACTCTCCTGCTGAACCTGATTCAGAACTTGTGTTGAATAGGCAAAGTGAGTGATGAACATATAGTTTTCTGGAAAAAAGGTAAACCGAGCACAGCAAAAAATTTTTTAAAGAGTTTGTTTGTAGTGGAAATAATTTATAAATTGAGAAATACAAAACCAAGACAGTTTTAATGTTCCCATGACACGTTATTGGGACAAGTATTTATGGGGTTAAGGCAGAAGGAAATAAAAAAAAATTATTTGATTTGTTGCAATTATATGGTTGTCTTTTTTGGTCTATCCAATTGGGAAACCCCTAGTTATACATATAATTATAAGTTTGCTGACCGTTCGGATTGGCTAAGTTTAAGTTCTAGTTTTCTTGAGTACAGGCATTTGTAAGAAATAGCTCAATTTATACTTTGCTATGTTTACAAAACAAGCAAGGTTTAGGTCACTTAGAAGGCCCAGCTGTTTTTGTTTCCCTAAGGACGCTTCAGACCATATCTCCAGTTAATTAGTTTTAATTTCCTTTCCAATCATCCTTTTAGTAAGCTGAGAGTGTGAACAAACAGTATAGCATTATTCCGGTTACCTCTACTGATGGAACAAAGAGTCCTGCAGATGTTATCACCAACAGTTACATTGGGATGAAAGAGAAAGGTCCCATAGTTACTGTTGTTCAAAATTGCAAAGTCATCACTGGCTTGAGTGGTTGGGGTGTTGAGATTTCCACTTTGTCTAATCCTGAATGGTAACCATTTGATATGAGAGTGGGGGCTGGAAAGCATGTTGAACCCTTGAAAGGATACAATACATTAAAGATGTTAACATAATTAGGACTGATGAGAGCCAAGGCTTAAAAAATTCCGGGAAGTGGAGTATTTTAGGAGCCAAGAATTAACCAACTAAATAAATCAACAGAGGACGTAACACTTCTCTGGTAGAGACTTTCTTAAGAGCCTTTACATTTTGAGCAATAATTTCTAATTTATTAATATAAACACAACATTTTATTTTAATCTGCAATAACACTAGCTCTTCCTATGTAAGCTCTTGAGATATCAAGAACCTCTATTCTGAGGTACAGACGCAGGTAAGCTGTTCATTTCAGATTTTATTGCTGGAAGAAAATTCAAGACTTTTTTCTACAAAGACAAAAAAATGCAAAAGTTAGTATTTGGAGCAACTTATGATCATAGGTCTCCAGTCTGTAGGGCAGTTAGTATAGATGGTATCTACAGACAGCATCTTTAGATGGTAGATGACACATCTTTAGATGGCACAATGACAATGGCATCTGGATATCTGGTTATGTCATTGGGTGGTGTTCTAGGGACCTCTCTGGGTGACAGCAGCAGGCACAAAGCTAGTCCATGCTTGATCTGATCTAGTGATTTTTCTTAAGTTTAAAGTTGTCAAATTTCAGGTTTCATGGCTTAGGGATGTATAGTTTTAATTTTTAGTGAAACTAAAAAATTTAGGAATTCAAACCAGTTTATAGATGGCTAACAAAAACTCAAAATTAATAGGAGTAACGTATAATGGTAAGTGTAGTATAGCTTTCTCTTTTTTGATAGTCACTCATTTTACCTAGCCACAGTCAGATTATTTTTTTAACAAAACAAGTCTTAGTTTTATTGGTCTTGACCTGATTATTTATATAAGTGTAACAGGAATAATAAATCTATGTATATTTTAAAATGATAGATATTTTAGGCAAAGCTTTAATAATTGCTAAGGAACGTTATTGACTTCATATCAGTCAACATTAGTTTTTAAAACTACTTGGGAAGGAAATCTTAGATTAGACCTCAAAAACCTCTATACTAAGAAGCCAAGCTAAGGATTGGTCCAATTATATCCTGTTAAGAAGAGAATACATTTTTATTGAACCTATGCAAATACCAATGTTATAATAGAAATAAGAATATTTAATAAGAGTTTCCAAATTCTGGATCGACGAGGTAAGGAGAAAAGATAAATGTTCCCGTTTTTGGTTTTCAAAAGTGTGTTTTATGGGGGGAGGAGCCGAGATGGCGATCTGTAGCCAGCTTTCCACAGAGGTTCCTGTCCAAAAGGAGTGTTAAAGGACAGAAACTCAGAAAGAAAGCCGATGGTTTGGATCTGAGCCAAAAGAAAAGGTCGAAGAGCGCACATCAACCCTGCTGGGGAGACCTGACACCCGGAGGACACAAACAAAAAGGTACAGAGCACATCACCAAGCGGACGGGAGTCCCCTCCCCCATGAAGGAGGTTCGCAGTATATGCCATACCTCCATACAAACAAGCAAGCAGAGTCCGGATGTCCGGATGTACCCCACGGGAGAGACCTTCTAAAAACCAAACCTCCTTACCCTTCTAGGGTGCTGCGGCGCTCTCCAGCCAGGCATAAAACTGTATATACTCTCTACCTGCAAGTTGGAGTTCCTGGTGTTCCCCTTCACTCTCACCCCGAGGTCTGGTGGCCTGTTGCCTGCAGAGTCCAGATTCTTGGAGATTTTCTTGAGGGGTGTGGACGGGCACAGACTGTTGATGAACTGTGCTGTTTTTCTGGCTTGGGAGTGGTGAGAGGGGAGTGAGCCGAGAGGAGACCTGGCTGGGGGGAAGGTCTCCTGAGGCACAAAACGGCAGCCAGCTCCAGGAACAATAGCAGGAGAGCTGCACCCCTGGGGATGTTTTGAGGAGACACTCCCAGT
>CAUYRH010004134.1:0-11070 GCA_963574655.1 Perodicticus potto | reverse complement strand
CTAATTTGCAGTCCCACCAACAGTATATAAGCATTCCTTTCTGCATCCATGCCAGAATCTACTGTCCTTTGACTTTTTATAATGGCAATTCTGACAAACCTAAGGTGGTATCTTCTTGCAGTTTTAATTTGCATTTCCCTGATAATTAATGATTGGAGCATTTTATTATATGTTTGTTGACCATTTATCTAATCTTCTATTGAAAACATCTGTTCATTCCTTTTGTCCACTTTTTAATGGAATTGTTTATTTTATTTCTTGATGATTTATTTGCGTTCTTTGAAGACCCTGGATGTTAGCTCTTTATCAGATATATAGTTTGCAAATTTTTTCTATCATTCTGTAGGTTACCTATTTACTCTGTTAATTATTTCCTTTACTTTTCAGAAAGTTCTTTATTTAATAAAGTTGCATTTATTTACAAAGAAAAAAAAAAACTAAGATAAGAGCCAGGAATTCTCTTTGAGATTCAGACAGAGAGAAAACTGACATTGCTACCACCCTCAAATGTCCCCAAACAATTTGGCAAAACAACAAGTCGTCAATCAACCAGTGAAGAAAACTGGTTCTGAAACGCTCAGTGCCTGAAAAGAATGGGTGATACCAGCTACAGATTGACATGAGGCAGCTTGAACACCTACACAGTGAAGCCAGAACATACTGGCTTTCACTCAGCATGCCTGGAAGTCCAAGTTCTGGATCCGGACATCTACAACTTCCTGATGACTTTCCAGCTCTGCTTCTCATTCCCTCTTCCTCACACGCACTCACAGCTTTTAGCTCTTCTTGCACTGTTTCTCTTAGATACCTCCTCATTTTATACCAAACTCGCTGAACTGCTGCCTTGCCCACCAGCTGGAAAGATCCTTAAAGGCAGAAATTCTCTCACTTTTTCACTTAGTCCATAGTAGTCCATATTCTGGACCAGGGAGTAGGCTTTCAAAAATTCGTTTTTCATTACAAAAGGAAGGAGGGAAGAAAGGCAAGGAGAGAAGGAAGGGAGGGAAGGAGGGAGGCAGAAAACAAGCAAGGAAGGAAAGAAGGAAGGAAGGGAGGAAGTGTGGGAAGGAGGAAAGAAGAAAGGAAGGAAAGAAGAGAGGGAGGGAAGGAGGAAGGAAGGAAAGAAAGAAGGAAGAAGAAAGGGAGGGAGGGAATGAAGAGGAGAAAGGAAGAAGGAAGGGATGGAAGGAGGGAGGGAGGGAGGGAAGGAAAAGAGAGAAGAAGAAAGGAAGGTGGGGAGGGAGGGATGGAAAGAGTGAGGAAGGGAAGGAAGGCAGGAAGGAGCAAGGGAGGGAGGGAATGGAGAGGAGAAAGGAAGAGGGGAAGGAAGGAAGGAAGGAAGGAAGGAAGGAAGGAAGGAAGGAGGGAGGGAGAACAGGAGGGAGGGAGGGAGGAGGTGCAGCCATTCCCCTGTGTAACAGAACACCCCAGAGTGGAGCACAGTTGTTGGAATGTGCTTCATTCACTATGATCGCTCAGTTGAGTTGTGTAAAGCCAATCCTTGCTCTTTCAGCCCTAACATACAGAGAGAAGCTTGACTCCCTCTCTACTCTCTTCTAAATCACTCTCTCTAGGTATACCTAGGCCTTGCATTCCCACCCCAGGCATAACCATGAGGTTTCTTCTTTACCCTCCATCTCAATCTAGATACTTGCCTTTAGTGTTCTTGCAATGTAAGTAATCTTTCCTGTGGATTCAAAATTTGTTTCATTTCTGAAACCCCTTCAACTCCACTTCCCTCTGCCCATCTCAAATATATTTCCCTTTCTTATGAACAACTCTTTTAGCTACTTCCCTTGAGGAAAGGAGTTGGCAAGAACTTTTACCTTGGTGAGTCCATGGTCATGAGTTTGTGGATGGTCCCTACCAGCTCTATTGTCAGGAACCCTTAATCCCCTGTAGCTGCATGCAAAGTCTCTCGTGGGATTGTGCCAACAGCAGTTTCCTGGTCTGGGCCACATACTGTGGTTCTGAAAGACACCACCTTTGGGAGAAGCTGAATGATAGGTATGTGAAACCTGTCTGGACTATTTTAGACACTTCTTATGAATCTATAAATAATGCAAAATTTAAAAAATCCTTAAAAAATCTTGTGTGGCAACTGATATGTACAATAGAAAATAAAACTGTATAAACCTGTTCATTCTTTTCAAGGACAGTTGGATTTTTCTTTTATTTATTTATTTTTTTGTCTACACAAAATTATTTATTGCAAAATTAGAATGACAAAATCAATAAATAGAGTAAGAGTAAAATCCAACCAATTGATACTCAACAACCATCAAAAATAATTTGGTGACTCTAAAAAGACAGATTAAAGTATCAAAGTCAAAGTATTCAATATAAAAAGCAAGTCTCATAATAAAATACTCTCAATTATCTAAAAAGTGCATCTATATATGTATAAACATATCAAGGTACATAAAAATATGTGTAAAGCTATTGAAAAAATTCACAAAAGTAAAACCAAAAGTTTTTAAAAATTCTTTTTTTTTAAAATACATGTATTTTATTATTCTTCATTACATTATTTCCCCCACCCCCAACCCCCAGTGGTAAGACAGAATTGATTTACAGAAAAGAATACAGAAAACACTAAAGCTCCTGGTAGAGGGAGAGAATTCAAGTGGGGAGAGAGAAGCTCTCTCCTTTCTTTTATTTTTTAAAGTGGAATTTGATTCACAAAACTGTATAAACAGCGATATAATGACTTACACAATTCTGAGTTTTAGTACCTCTTTCTTCACGATAGTAGTCTCGTTTTGTGAGTTGTTATCACCTATGTCTACTTATACAGTGAAGTAAGGGTGGAGGGAAGAGAGAGATTGTTTTAAATCTTGCAAGTGGTGGAAGCCAGGGACACAGTTCTCTTGGTGGTTTGACCTCAAGCTGAAGCATTGACAATACAGTCGAACCTTCTTTGCTGCAAAGATTAATGTCGTGCTCGTATTTCTTCTGTGCTTTATTATACTAAACAGAATGTCTCTTTCTTGTTTCTACCTTGAGTTTCATTTTTGTCAGTTGCTTTTCTAAGGAGTTAGATTTGAGTTAACAGTGAGCCCTGGTTTAGGAGTGATGATAAACGCAGAGTGAAAGAGGTGCTTACTTTGGGCTTTGGCCATGGAGCTCTGATCCTAGTTCATGATTGGGGAAATAATTCACTTCATATAAGAGACCTAAATCCTTATCTTTCCAAAGAGAGAAATGGATACATAAATTGTAGGAAGAATAATCTCCTCTCTCCACCCCTTCCCTTATTCTCACCTTTCCCCTCTTCACCCCTTCTCTTCTCTTAATCATTCAACAAATACTCATTGAGTACAGTATACACAAACACAAAACCATGTCATATATGCTGAGGATAATGAAACCAATGAAACGTTGTCCCTTCTCTCTAAGCGTTTAGACCAAGAAAATCCCTTTCAAAGAAAAGAGGCAAAAGATAACCCGAGGAAAAGCAAATATCTTTGGAGAATTTTGTTTTTAAAAGAATAATTTGCCTATATCCAGAGAGTGTTTTGGGCATGAACGTACATTAATATCAATCTTCTAAACTCCAAATCATCTCCGTTTATGGGCTTGGGGAGTGAGGATTTCTATTATTAAGACAGGAGATCACAAAAGAAAGATACAGGTTTGCTCATTAGACACGTGATAAGAAAGTGCCTTCTGTGTTTTGTTGTAAACAGATAATTCTTAAATCAATTTTCAGATAACAATCATTTGCATGCACATAGTTAAAAGTATGAAGCAATTTTATAAGGAAAAGTAGAAGCCTTCTTTGCCTGTGCCTCCTCATCTCCCCTCTTGGATACATTCCCAATGGAAGGATTTCTAATGGCTTGCTCTTTCCTCCAGAATGTTATCTCTTTACCATATTTCTATAAGTGCACACATTACTATTTTTTTTTATTGTCCTTTCCTGGACATTATTTATTGATTTCTGTCTTTGGGAAGATAAAGATTTAGTTTTCTTATATGGGAGTATGTTATTTCCCCATTCTTGGCCTAAGAAGAGGGCTCTGTGGTTCTCGAAGCCTGCAGCACTTCTCTGGAAGAATGTACGGGCTGTTCCCACCTTAAAGCTTATCCAGGAGAGAGAGAGAGAGAGAGAGAGACAAAGAGAGAGAGAAAACTCTGATGGGGCAGTTCTTAGCAAGTTCAAACACACAAGCAGCCTTCCCACTGGCAATTACTATTGCCGTGTTTCCCAGGTGAAATTGCTCAGGGAGGCTCAGGTCTCTCAGAGTGTAGTCTGGCATTGCAAATACAAAATTAAAAAGGAAAACCACTTAAGATGGAAAACTCTTTGGCTGGAAGTCCAAGGATATCTCTGGGGACTTGCCGGAGGAGGAACTGAGTAGGTGGTGGTGGTGGGTGGAACAAAGACAAGAAAGGACTTTTGCTGAGGCCTCAACAGGCAATTCTGAGGATCCTTTACTTAAATGGCTTGAGAAGGGAGGGATGAAAAACAGCTATTCTCAGGAGCAGGACATTACTATAGGGTAACAAGCCGTGGAGAAATCTAGGGATTATTGAGTGCATACTGCTGGGACAAATGTTAGTGAACAATTTGGCATGAATGCAAGTTGATCCTTTCATGAAGAAGAAAAAAAAACACCCTCCAAACAGGATAAAAGACTTAAAATTCTTAATATAAATAATCACCAGGATAAAATAAAATTGAACATTTACCAAGTTGCTGAAGCAGAGAGGACTTTGGCTGGATAAAACCATAAAATAAAAGATTGATGTATTGAATCGTATTTTTTTAAAAAAGTCTTAGGTTCAGGGCGGCACCTGTGGTTCAAAGGAGTAGGGTGCTGGCCCCATCTGCCGGAATTGGTGGGTTCAAACCCAGCCCCGGCCAAAAACTACAAGGGAAAAAAAAAAAGTCTTCGGTTTAAAAAATGTTAACTAGAAGCAAAATGAGACAATATTCTAAGCAAAGATGACAAACCAAGGCTTGATATTTTTAACATAGAGAGCTTATAAAATCTTTACTGAAATCACTAAGATCCTGAGGTCTAAAATAGACAGGAAAATAAAAATCGCAAAGAGGAAACAAAATGGCTTTAAAAACATGGGAAAGTGTCAACCTGACTAGTAATCAAAGAAATGCAAATTAATATGGCAATACTATTTTCAGCTGGCAAATGTGTAACATTTCCAAAAAGATGAGAAAACCCAAACTGATGGGGGTGTGGTAAAATTGATCCTCTCACGGACTGCTGGAGGCAGTGAGAATTTGTATAGCCCTTTTGGAAAGCAATTTGGCAATGCATATCAAGAGCCTTAAAAATATCCACGCTTCTTAATTCAAGAATTCTACCTCCAAGGCAACAATACCAAATACAGTCAAAATGTTTTATATTTTAAAAAACAACCAAAAAAAAAAAAAAAAAAACAAACAACCAAACAAATAGACAAAAAAGACTCTCCACTGTGGCGTTATCTACAATAGTGAAAAGGAAGATGCAATGTCATTGTTTAACAAGTGGGGAAATGGGCCAGGCATAGTGGCTCACACCTGTAATCCCAGTACTTTGGGAGGCCGAGGTAGGTGGATCACTTGAGCTCACAAGTTCAAGAACAGCCTGAGAAGGAGCGAGAACCCATCTCTAAAAAAGAGCCTGGTGTTGTGGTGGGTGCCTATAGTCCCAGCTACTTGGGAGGCTGAGGCAAGAGAATTGCTTGAGCCCAAGAGGTTGTTATGAGCTGTGATGCCATGGCACTCTACCCAGGGGGACAAAGTGAGACTCTGTCTCAAAAATAAATAAACAAACAAACAAATAAATAAATGAAAGAGGGAGAATGGTTAAGTAAATGATACAATCCATCTGCTGGATTATTAAAAGCCATTAGTAGTGAATCAGACCAACCTGGATCTGTTCTGTGTTCTTTTTTTGTATCTGAGGAATACTGTTTACCTTTCTATAAAATTGAGCTAATAAGACCCTGCAGGGTGATTGTGAGAATTTGGCGAGGTATTTGGTACACAGCCCAGAGGGTTCTTCTCTTGTTTCTTCTTGGTCCTTCTTGGTTCAGCACCTGGCAATGTTCTACTGAGGTAGACATTCCTGTGACTCGGGGTTTATGTGGCCAAAGTATTGCACCAGGAAAGCATTAGCAGAGAGAAGAGCATCGCAGGGTCTTGGGCGCTGGGGCAGATGCAGCTGGGTGCAATGATGACACGAATTCATGGTGTAGGGGACTTCTAAGATCCTGCACACCTACGATCCCACCGCTGAGCTTCTCTCCTGAAACTTGCCCAGTTATATTGGGACTGAATGTGCATTTTGGTGGTACTGGGAGTGGAGGTGGCCAGAGGAATGTTTAAGATGCCAAGAGGAATACTCCATGCCTGATGTTGAACGAGAAGTTTCCTCTTTGAGAAACTCACAGTGTGCAAGATGCTTAGCAGCACGTAATGTTCTCCATGTCTGGGGAGAGGAAAGGGCCTCTCTCTACAGTGCTAATGGTCTTGTTTTCGCCCTCAGTGTCTGCGTGTTTTCCTTTTTTAGTGTAGTGGGCATGAGTTCTTGTAATTTTTCTTTCCTAATGAACTAACATGTCTTCATATTAATTCTGAGGATCCTTAAAAAATCGACATCCACCTGGAATAAAAGCTATTCTTGGAGAAAACCCCCATCATCACCTTTGTAACACATCAGAAAGTATTTGCTGAAAAGTATTTACATATAATGGGCCCACTGGATGCATAATAGTGATTATACCGATTGATCTGTTACCAGTTACATGTACAGCTTTGTATGTCAGTAATGAAGAGATGACATTGATATTTTTAACATAGAGAGCTCATAGAATCATTACCTAAATCACTTAGTCTCTTGAGTCTGTGTCAAATGCCATTAACCCATTGGTGATCTTGGAAAAGTCACTTCCCCCTGTGTGCTTCAGTTTCCTCATCTAAAAAAGAATGAGGGAGATAGAAGTTCATGCACGGTCTCAGTCCTCCACATGCCATGATCAAGTGGAAGTGACATCCACGACAACAAAAGAATGACTGTAGGGCGGCACCGGTGGCTCAAAGGAGTAGGGCGCCAGCCCCATATACCAGAGGTGGTGGGTTCAAACCCAGCCCCAGTCAAACACACACACACACACACACACACAAAGACTAGAACATGAGGAGAGCTCCACAGAGATACACACGCCGTGCTGTCCAATGTGCCACGTGAGGTGCGGTGGAAAGAGGACAGTCTGTTCAGGAAGGGGAGTGCAGGGAAGTCTTCAAGGAGGTGTTGAATTTGAGCTGATCCTGGAGAGGAGAGCAGGCTTAGAGATGTTTGAAGGCAAAGCGCTGTAGGGTTTTTGCAGCATGCATGCAGCCTTTAAAATTATATAACGTGGCTTACAAGGCAGAGAGCCCTGGAGTGAATCCCAGTTCAGTCAGTTACCAGCTGTGTACATTGGAAATGCTGCTTAATCTTCCGGAGCCTCAATTTCTGTATATGCAAAATGGGCAAAGTGCTACTTACCCTATAAGGCATATACAGGAATGACTTTTTCTCTACTTTTCCAGGGATGCCAAGACTCCAGTGAGCCGACAGCTCTTTCTTCTAGGCTGGGGCTCTTTATGCCCCCTCTGCTCTCTGCGTTCCTCTCTCCACTCTCTTGAGTCTGCGTCAAATGCCATTAACCCATTGGTGATCTTGGAAAAGTCACTTCCCCCTCTGTGCTTCAGTTTCATTGTCTAAAACACGATGAGGGAGATAGACAAAAATGGCTTTTTCGGCTATATTGTTCGGTGAATGTTCCAGCCAGAGAAAATCATATATGCAAAGGTCCTGGGGTAATACAGGTATTCCAAAAGTCATCCCTGAAGTTCACCACACACAGGGAAATGGGAAATTGTAGCTGAATGTACCTTTACTTATAAAATATTCATTACACAGTTTTATAAAGGGGGGCCAACGCGCAGAGAATATTTTGTAAATTTTTGTAATGAATGTTTTATGAATAAAGGTACATTTGGCTGTACTTTTCCATTTTCTGCATGTGTGGTGACTTTAGAGGCAACTCAGAAGCAGGGTGGATGAAAAGAAAGAATAAAGAAGACTATGGCTAGAATAAAGCAGCAGGGGCAGGTGGGAATCTGAGACTCAGAGAGGTGATATGACTCGCCTGACATCACGTACATTATAAATAGGGCACCTAAGGTTTCATCTAAGGTTTGGAGCAGAATCCCCACTTTGCAATTGCCACGGATTTGGTGAAACTTGACCTCTAGAAAGTCCCCTCAATAGGAAGAGCAAAATTTGACAAATTGAACCTTTGTGCAAAGGCATTGGAATGGGACCCTGAGAGGCTGACCCAGTAATCATCACTCTACCTGCCACAGAGAATTTGAAACCAGCCACAATGCAAAAAAGTGTTTGCAGGCCTCTGATAAGGGCTTAAATGGAGCAATGCCCTGCCTTGCTCACCACACTCTAATAGAATCCAACTGTTTATTTGATGAAAAGTAAAATTTGCCCTAATTTATCTTCCCCCTGAGGCGAGGGTGGTCTGGGGCTGCATTCTGACTCAGACAAGGACTAGGACTTTGTAGCATGTGGGACCCTACAGACCCCACAGAAAGGGTAGGAGGACACCACTGCAACTCTCTGGGGCACCGCCACTGGAGATTTGGAGAGAGACCTTCTGTACAAGGCGAAGAACACTTAGAAACAGAATGTACCTTCCTAATGGCTCTCTCTTAGAAGAGTGAGGCAGGAAAAGAGAAAACAAGGTAGACAGAATGCGCTTTGCAAGGATATATTTACGAATAAATTGCGTTTTAAAGGGAATGTAGAAATCCTTGCTCTGCAGAGAAGAAAAGTGGAGAGAAGCCAATGAATTGTGGGAGAAAGCTCTCAGCCTTTGGAGTCAAGAAGATCTGAGCTCAAATGCTGGATCTACAATTACTAACGGCATGTCCTTGGCCAATTAACCTAGCTGAGGATCAGTGTCTGAAAATAAGGGTAATAATACACTTGTATGATGGGGTGGTTGTGCAAGTTGTGACACAGCAGTCACTGAACGTGGTTCTTCTGTCTTATTAATTGAGAACTTAAATAGGATGTGGTGAGAGGCAGAGGACCTTGGAGTCATAAAATTCGCCTCTAATTAGAAGTACCATGGTTGGTATCTTGGAGTCACTGGAAGAGTCTCCCTCGGAGCGGAAGTCACTTGTGAGCCACTGAAGTTAGCATCCCCTAGGGGACAGAGGGGTCTTCATCCTCCACTTGGGAAGTCTGTCAAGTGGTCCATGTTCTGGGGTTTAAGGGAAGGAATGTACTGACCTCAGACCCATGGAGAGAGAAGAGAGACACATCGCCTGCTGGAGTCTGTGGGAAAGTGGTCCTCATGGCTCTTAGCATCACCTGGACAGCTTGGGACACAAACCAGTATCCTGAGCTCTCCCTTGCGTCCATTTAATGAAAATGAACACGTGTAGCCAAGTGTGAGGACCACAAATGCAGATCAGTTTCAGAAGGCATTTAGGTTTTCTTTGAAGTTTGAGGCTATTGTGAATAATACTGGTATGTCCACGGGCAAGTCTGATAAACAAAATGTGGTGTGTTCATACAACAGGTCAGCCCTCAACAACAAAATGAGCAAACTACTGCCACACTCCACATCACGGGCAAACCTCAAATACACTGTGTGAAGTGAAAAGAAAAAAAGAACAGAGACCACACATTATATAATTCTGTTTATATGAACCATCTGGAAAAGGAGAAACAAGGCTGGGTACATTGGGGCACATCTGTCACCTTAGTACTCTGCTAGCCAAGGGGGGGGGCCATTGCTTGAGGCTCAGACTTTAACACCAGCCTGAGCAACAGAAAGACCCTCTCTCTACTAAAAATAGAAAAAATTAGCTGGGCATGGTGGTGTACACCTGTAGTTCCAGCTTCTCTGGAGGCCAAAACAGGAGGATCGCTGGAACTTAGGAGTTTGAGGTTGCAGTGAGCTTTGATGACACTACTGCAGTCTAGCTGGGGTGACAGAGTGGGACTCTGTCTCAAAAAAAGAAAAAAAGAAAAGATAGAAACAGCAAGTAGATTAGTAGTTTTGTAGGGTTCTGGGAGGGAATGGTAAATAACTCAAAATGGGGATAAAGTATCGTATGGGGCATGTGTGAGAAAACTGGTCTAAAACTGGTCTATGATGGAGGCTGCCTCACTTGGTAGAGTTGTCCAAAATCATGAAAATATATCATTCAAATGGGTAGATTTCATATTATGTAAAATATAGCTGAATAAAATTGTTTATAAAAGCAATACAGGAAGGTGACAACAAGTAATGGTGGTCACAGCTTGTTTAAAAGCTACTGCTTTTCCTGCTTGAGTGTGAAAGTTGTACAATATTCCACTGCTCTCACACATCCCCAACACCTGCAGGCGACAGAAAATCCTATTTCTTTCTGGTGAAACTGATGCAGAGACCTAAAAGTAGACAGCCATATTCGGGGGCCAATCTCGAAGATTACTTGGAAAAATAAAAGGAATATCACCATATTTGCACACAAAGTTTATAGAGCATCAGATACCAGTCATGGCAGGATTGAATGAGGTGTACACATCCTGGTAGAATCCTTGGCAGTTGGAGGACGTGCAGGAAACACTTGTCTCCCTTCTGTCTGCCTCAGGATATTTCTACCGTGTTTCTCTCTTCTTCTTTTTTTCTTTTCTTTTCTTTCTTTCTTTTTATTTTTTATTTTTGGAGACAGAGCCTCATTTTGTCACCCTCGGTAGGGTGCTATGGCATCACAGCTCACTAGGAGATTCTCTTGCCTCAGCCTCCCAAGTAGCTGGGACTATAGGTTCCCCCCCCACACGCCCCCAATGCCCGGCTATTTTTTGTTGAAGTTTGGCCTGGGATTGGATTCAAACTCCCCACCCTCGGTATATGGGGCCGGCGCCCTACTCACTGAGCCACAGGTGCTGCCCTCTCTCTTCTTCTTTATGACCTACTCCCATCCTGTTGTTTACCACCAAAATTATACGTGTTTTGATTTTCATTTTCTCTCTAGTCTTTGGAATCACTTTGGTCCTTTGC
>CAUYRH010004132.1:0-12162 GCA_963574655.1 Perodicticus potto | reverse complement strand
GATATTTTTTCTTCCATTCTTGAGATGCTTTGCTAAGAAGAATATGTTCCAGCTCCATCCATGTAAACACGAAAGAGGTAAAGTCTCCATCTTTCTTTAAGGCTGCATAATATTCCATGGTGTACATGTACCAAAGTTTATTAATCCATTTGTGGGTCAATAGGCACTTGGGCTTCTTCCATGACTTAGCAATTATGAATTGGGCTGCAATAAACACACCTAGAGGATTAATGACTCTACTATCTGTTAAGCCTGGGATGACACTTGCCTTGGTGTTTGCAGCTAGACTATAGCTTCATGAGGGCATAGGAAGTGAAATATACTGGTCATATTCCCATTATATTTTTGATAAGGAAAGTTGAGTTCACAATACACCTATGACTGTCTTATAAATACGTCATTGATTTGTTTCCCAAATGTACCCTAAGATCTTAAGTGTCTACTTGCTGCAAGATATTTTGCTGGGCAATTTCGAATCCATTATCATTGTTAGTACATGTCTATTTCCATGAGTGACTGATCTTTTGAGGTCAGTAGTGACCTTTCTACCTACAGATAAAGAAACTGAGGTTCAAGGGAGAGAGGAACTCATGCAAGACCCCCATCTTATCACTGGCTGATCACAGTTGGGAACCTACCTCTTTCATCACTATACGGCTGGTTCTTGGGTCTGGTCTGGGAACAGCCTTGCCCCTCACTTGACCAGAGGATATCTAAAGCCTTTCTCAAGGTCTAACTCAAGGCTTAGCAATGACTCCAAGAGGCTTTCTCCTGTGTCCTTAACCTGTTAGAATCTCTCTTTTAATTGAGTCAATATCATTCTTTTCATTTGTTTGGTTTTTGAGATTTAATCTTTCCTGCCTTTTATTTTCTAATATTGGTTTTTATATCTGTGTCTGGCTTTCCTGAGTGTTTGTGTACATCTCGAGGACAAAGGTGGGAGCTTCCCTCATCTTGGAGTTCCTGGCTCTTGGATTGTGGCACATTCATGCATGTCCTGGTTCATTCAAGGTTTGACTGTGGAGGGAAAGGAGCATGCAGTTCGCCTGGCTTGAGCTCAGTGGGAGGATGAGGTACTAGGAAGCAGAGAGGCTGTCTCTCATTGGCTGAGTTGGCCATATATTTTGAGTTTCATTCAAGTACTAGACCACCAAGACTTGCACCAGACTCTTTCTTAGCATTTTTCCGATGTTTTCTCAAAAAACTTTAAGGCTATGCCAGACAATAAAAATGTTCAGGTTCTGAAAAATATAGAAAGAAACTTATTTGCTCAATTAATTCATTTGACAAGCATTTTTTGAGCTTGCCGGATGGGCAGGACGTCATGGCCAGGTCCTGTGGGGAATGTGAAGAGTACAAAGCTCAGCTGCTGCCCTCCAGAAGCAACGAGTCTGACCTAGGAGCCCAGACAGACCCATTTATCACTGAGGGAGATGCAAGGCAAAGCTCAGCTTCTGCCCTCCAGGAGCAACGAGTCTGACCTTGGAGCCCAAACTGACCCATTCATCACTGAGGGAGATGCAATTTGTGAGTGCTTCAGGTGTATGAGTCCCTACGGCCAGGAGTAAACATCACTCAGGTGGCCCCTGAACAACTTCCTGGGAGGAGACAACACTCAATTGGACATTGAAGTTTGAAAAAATGTTAAAAGTAACAAAGACTGTCAATTTCAAGTGTCCTAATGGAAAAAGTGGTTTCTGAGTTGGGTTCATAGGTTCCTCATCTGTGCCCATTATCTTCTACCTGCTTTTCTGAGATAATCTGTCCTGTGCTTTCTTTCCCCTTCTCTCCCTGTCACATATATCGCCTGCTTTTTTTGTTTTTGTTTTTCTCCTTGGTGGTGGTTTGGAGGAATCCATTTTTGTTCAGCAAGCCCAGTGTTCCTCTGTGAGGCTGATGGCCTGGTTTGGTTCCAATTTCATCTTGTTTCTGACATGTAGTGATAGAAACCCTACGGCATGTCCCATAAAATCAGATTACTCCACTTCTGTTTGTCATCAGAGTCACTATTAACCACTATTAACAAAGCACAGAAAAGTAATATCATCTGGTTTTCCTGTGAGTGAAGAACATGGGGAAATGTTTATAACATTTTATACAATTTTTGTGGAGTAAGGATTCTGATGATGATATTGTTAAAAAACAGTAGCAAAATATTTTGGTTTGCTTTCCAGGTATTCTTCTATTTCCTACTGGAAACCTGTTGTCAACTGGCGTATGTTTTCCATGCCCAGCTTACACGTGTCTGCCAATAATTGCTGTTTATACCTCATTTATAAAGAAATCCTGGAGGAACATTCAAACACCAATCTCTGCCATCTAGTTTCATTTTTATTCAGAACAAATCTTCTTGTTGCTGAAAGGAAGGGAGGTGCTAATGCTTGATGTATTTTTCAAAGCATGCCATTTTTTCTCAATTATTTTATTTCTGAGTTCTGGGAGCCTAGCAAAAATAATTGAATTGCCACTGTTTGGTGCAAATTCAAATATCCATCAACTGGGTTATTTTTGGTTTGCCAATATTCCTAATCCCCTTCCATGGAACTGTATAAAGAGAGCAATTGTACCATCAGTGTTTTCCAAAAAACACCCTATGTTTCCCCATAGCTACCTTCTCTGAATCTGAGTTCTGAGTTTTACCTCCTATTTCTAAAGCATCTCTCTGAAATCACATCAGTGCTATTATTATGGCTGCTAACAATAGTTCCTGTCCACAGCAGGGAAGAACAATTAACAAATTCATCAATTGTGTTTGTTTACATGTCTGAGCTGAAGGCTAATTATTTAATTAATGTCTTCTGTCTTGAACAGAAGTGTTAGCACATAGAAGTGTTGCCGAGTGGCAGACAAGGTGAGATTTGAGAAATTCCAACTTCTTTGTGATATGTTAATAGACATTTATCTGTTTAAGACCTAGAATTAAGGTAAAAGTATTTTAATCTCAACAGTTAACTTTGGGAATGCTGGATGTGGAGTTAATTAAATCAGCTAATACCTTTTGCGGTGATCGAAAGGTGCTTCAGAACTATGACTAATACTAATAATAAATGGCAAACTGTTCAAATATTTTGTAAAGGCTCTGTTGAGTTTCATGCTGTAACACTGGACAAATGTGGCCTGAACTCTGCTCAACTTCAAAGGCCCAACCTAATCTCTGCTTCTTCTGAGTTCTCTTGTACGTTCTGTCCTAACTTTATGCTCTTCACATGGTGGGTATGCTTTCCCTTGTATAGAAAACTACCTTTCTCTCTCTGTGTTGATTTACTTCTTGTCCTGTGATCACTCACAAGGTTCCCCACATTCCAGGTGCCCCATAAATGTTTGCATAAATGGAAGGCTGATTTTCATCCCAACTGTATAGCTTGCCTTTAAAGTTGCTTCTTTTGAAATCTGTTAAGTACAGAGAGAAAAGTGAGACACTTAACAGAGCTTTGTGGTTACTAAGAAGCTTCTTTTGGGTGGAAGTGGCTTAATGAAAAAGAAAGAAAAACCTCCAAGTCTCCAACAATTCCCTTATTTGAGGAACAGCAGTTTTCTTCTTTGGTTTACTTAACAAAAGACCACGCTAGCACTATGCACTGTATTTCCCCTTCCTGTGCATTATTGTTTAAATGAATGAGATAGATGCTTCCTAAGACCACAAACTCCAAGTTCTAATTAGTTGGATTATTCCAATCACTCTGCAGTTATTTATCTGTTCCTGCCTATGTCTGGGGCACTTTGCTGGGTGCTGTTTCAGAGGCATAGACCCAGAGCATGACGAATGGATGGTTGGGCTTTGTTACTAGCCTTTCTGTGCCTTAGTGTTCTTGTTGCAGGATAGGGATAGTTATATTCCCAATCCATTATTGTGAATAGATTGTTGTGGTGAATAAATGAATTAATATATCTAACTGATATAAAGACCTTATAACAAGGCCCAGATACTTGGCATAAAACCCATGTAGTCAATAGATTATTAGTTGGTTGGGTGCCAAGGACTGAATATTTGGACTGTCCCCTAAAAATTCATATGTTGAAGTCTTGATCCCTAATGTGACAGGATTTGGAGGTGGGGTCTTTGGGAGGTGGTTAGGTTTAGAATCAGACCTACTTGGATGGGGGTCTTAGCATTGCCTCTTTCAGTGTACAACCTTGGGCACGGTGATGTAACTTTCTGGGAGTTAGAGTTACCATCTGTAAAAGAAGCGTTATATATGTCGTAGTGCTCAAGGTATTCAAAAGTTGGCTACTATTAATGTGTCTTATGTGTACAGGTTGTGGAGGTTTTGGAATTGACGAGTTAACAAGCTAGCAACAGTCTTTTTTAGGGTTAACTGGCACAAGAAGAGAGAGGACCTAATGGTTGTAAAATTTCAAAGGAGTATGGCTAATTGGGGTGGGTCAAGGCCTCTACCTTTAATGTGAAGAGTTTAGTCTATGTTGATAGGATTTTTTTTCTGAACATCATTTAATCAAAAGCTAAAGCAAGAGGTCTCATTCTTGCTCTCATGAGAAGAACAGAGGCTTCAAAGACACCAAAATAGTTGTTAAAGGAAGTTTGTAGAAGAATAATACATTAATTGACATTTGTATAGAGTGCCCTTTTATGTTTCACCCACTTGTCCATTCTGCCTTGCAAATCCCACAGTGAGTTGGTCTCTACTGACCTTCTTATGTAATAGTCCACAAACACACCGTCCAGGCAGCAATTTTTAACCACGAAACACAGCCTGGTGTATCTCTACAGTTCGTGACTGAGGACGAAATAAGATTCTCTCATCTTGTTTGCACTCCTGATTTGTTAGCTTTTCATTGATTAAAGATCTCAATGCACAATTTGTTTTTCATCTTAGGTAAGGGTATTCTGTATCTGTCATACCATCTATGAGTTATTGATTTACTATGATCTGTAAAAACTCTTTTGTCCCCAACGTTGGGGTCACTCAACCTTCCCGAAGGGTTTTGGAAGGATAGTCATTCGTCCTATTCCAAATCAATAAATTTCAACTTCTCCTTTGAGGTTTGCTGTAAATCAGAAAAAAATTAGATTTAGATGTGGATGAAAACAATGAAGGCAAGGAAGGTCCCTCTTAATTTCTATTATTGCATAACTGACTTATTTCAGGAGGTTCTGCAAATATATGTGGCTGTTGAACAAAGCTCCTACAGTGTTTTTCCTGCTTTTTTAGACTGGTAGACATTGTGGCATTTCCATTGTATTTGTAAGCACATTTTAAGAACATGTGCATCTATGGGACCAAGAGATAAGAGCTTGACTGAGCCCCCACAAACCGTACAGCTCATTCACATCAGGAAATGTGTGTAAATTATAATCTATATGAAACCCAAGCCTTTAATGGCCACGAATTGATTCCCTAAATGAATAAAGTAAATTAGTAATAAAACAGTAATCCAACAGGCCTTTTTGCTTTAACCTCAACTTAATTCTGTAGATACAGGTTCTGTCCTTTCACTGCCAACTTATTTCTTTTTATTAGGAGATTGCCATAAAAGAGGCTAGATATTAAAATCTTTTAAAAACTTTTGAATCTAACAATTCATTGACATGGCTTACCTTGGCTTTGACTTTTAGAAATGTTGGCTTTAGGAGGGAATAATGAATTATGGAAATATATACAGGTGACATATCTTCATTATTCCCGATTTACCACAAAAGATAGATAGGACTAATAACTGCACTCACATCAAAAACGCTACAGCAGTGGTGTTTTATTCTTTATTCCCATGCAGTTGTAAGCATTCTCTTTGTATTTTTGCTAATTTTGTGTCATTCACTTAAGCATGTTTATTCCCCCTATTTAAAGATAAGTATAGTAGTAATTTTAATGGACACGGGGAAAGGGACAACCACCCAGAGATGAATATATGGACACAGCCTAATTTGAATGCAGCCTTTAATGCTAGTGAACGTGTGAGAGTTTTGACAGATACATCAAGGACATGTGTTTACATTGCCTTTAGAGAGGCATTTAGTCTTGTGTCAGTAATGGGTCGTCTCAGCGACTGTTTGTGAATGTCCTTACTTATGAAGAAGAGATATTTTTCATCTGCCTTGACAAACATGGATCATGTCTTCATGATGGAAGCCTTGCTAAGTACATTTTTTTTTTTTTCTGTGTTGTACAGACACCTTTAGCGTTGATATATATGGCGGGCGAATCATCCTTCCCCTGACTTAGCCTGTTTGAACTCAGAACCCATCCCTGGCCCAGAAGCACCAGTTCCGCCCCTTGTACCCAGGACATCTGTGGGCTCTCTGCCATTTGTTGTTCTGTTTAGCTCCTAACACTTTGTTCTGCACTCATGCTGATGCGCTAGCTGCTCTTCATCCTACTAGGAGATCCACAAGGTCAGAGACTTTGTCTCTTTCAGCTTAGAATCCCTGGAACCTGGCCGAGCGCACAGGAGATGCTCAATGACGAGAGAAGGATGGGAAAAAATTCAGTAGGTATCACATGGAGTTAAGAAACCACGACTGACTTTATAAGGGGTGCTATGATTCTACTGGGGCTCAGAGAACACTTTACAGAATAAGTAGGCTTAGGGCAGGACTGTGAAGGTAGAAAACAATTATGTGTCTAGCCCTTAGAACACAGACATGAGGACGAGATTTCAAGCATGTGAACACCAGTGAGTCTCAGGCCCAAAGTAGCTGTTCCAGCCAAAAGGATTTTGCTGGGGAGATCAGAAAACCCACCCAGGCTAGTTCATGGAAAGGTGTTTATGTGGGGAAAGTGACACAGGACATGGGAAATGGAAACTTATTAGGCTTTAGGAGAGTAGGGGTTAGTCGTTGATACGAGAGCCTCTCTCGCTATCCCCGGGGCCTTAGGGCCTGGGTTTTCAAATGCCCCCCAACTGCAGAAGCCACACAGTCTCTCATTTCTGCTCTCTGTTTCCTCTGTGCTTCATGTGGGTCCTTCTGCTCCTTCACGGGTCATTCTGGGTGGATGCCTGGAATTGAGAAGACCTCCTAGTTCTATTGCCTATGACCCACAAATGTTGGTCTCAGTGGCTCTCAGCTACCTCTCGGGGCAATTGGAGCTGACTGGACCCTGACCAGGTGGGGGGCAGGTGGAGTTGTGCTGAGTGATTGAGTGGAGGGCTGTGGGCAGGACAGACAGTAAGATATGACTAGAGGTGCAGGAGGGGTCCTCTCAAGGCTTTGACAGGCACTTTGTGGCCATACGGCTGGGGCAAATGGCTAGCATTGTCCATTTAGATTCAGGAAGCTGGAAACAACACCTTTTTCATGGTGCATATTACTCTTGAGCTCTTCTTGAAGACCCTAGCCTTCTGATTAGAGTATATATATACTCTAATCCTTGGGGCCCAAGGATATATATGAAAATTTGTCTCTTCCCCAGAGTTCTGCTCCTTTCCCCTGGCTCTCTTAATTCCTTTACTTTCTTGCCCTGGGTTCTATGGGGGCCAATATGAGTGTGAGAAGGAGTAATAATTGTGTCTTTTAAGCCCAGGGTAGCAACTCACCCCCACAGCAAGATAACTGTCCATCTGAAGTAAAGTTTCCCCAAAGCAAACATCCCTTCAATGTTCAACAAATCAGTAATGGGTGTTTACTCTGTGGCAGGCACGTTCCAGCCACGGGGGTTATGGTGATGACTGTGACAGATATATTCCTCACCTCACAGAACTTATGTTTTAGTGGAAGGAGACAGGCAATACATAAAAAAAAAAAGATACTATTGGACACGAAGTTCTGTAACATACAGGAACAGGGAAAGCCACTGGAGTAATTGTCAGAAGGGTGGCCAGGGAAGGCTTTGCCGATGAAGGTACACTAGCAGAAAGTGCTGATGCTTGTTCCACGAGGAGAGCCCAGTGCCCCATTCCAACAGTCTCCCTTCTGAGCTGCGGTGGAGGTCCGGTGTTGGCCAGGCCATCATATTGATTTTACCTTTCAGGCCTCATTTACGTTGCACGCAGCTTGTCTGCTAATGACAGTTCATCCTTGGGAAAAGTGCTGATGCAGGTGGGGAGCTTTATTATATGCCTCCTATTAGGATCTAATGATGTGCTTCCTCAGTCAGGGGGAGCAGGTCCCCCTGGGCCCACACGTAGGGATTCTTGAGGTTGCCCAAAACTTTGGGTTCACATTGACGTAGAGGAGGCCCTCATCCACCGTTTTGAGGTTCTTTGGTGAAACTTCAATTCTAACTTGACTAAGTCATTTTTATTAGGACTTCGCATTTGCAGAAATGCACATTTCGATACTGCTAGGCTCAGGAATCCATGTGGCTAATGCTAAGTAATGAGCCAATTCATGTCTATATGTTGGCTTTGCATTAAATACCGACTTTTGCTACAGTTCCCTGATTCAACCTCCATTAAACTAGAGTTTTAATGAACTGATACTACATAGGTAGTGACTCTGAGTCACCTTCTGAAAAGTTTCCTCGGTCAACACGTTCAGAAAACCTGATGGTGGATGCCCATTTTGGAGATTCAGAAGACACATTAGTATCTTTTACTTTGTTAGAGATTTGGAGGTAAGACAAACTGACTTACCTCTATTTAACTTGCATTCCCTAATTTGCTTGGTGACCAGTCGACTTGCTGAGGCATAATAACTAATAGTTGCTCCAGGCCTATGTATGAAAAATACTCATTGGGCCAGCATCTCCCAACAGTGAAATGTAGGACTCAGAAAGCCACACGTACTTGTGTAAGTTTCAAGCACATTATCACTCACTTACAGGCACTAATGACTTCAATAATGTAGTGAAGTTTAGCATAAATAGGCTCATCATTAAAGTTGATGGCAGAAGTATAAACAAGGCCCACAATATTAAATTTGCTATTTGTTCGTTATGTGTGTGGAATTATCCTGCTGTCTCTGGCTGGCTCATATTGAGTGTTTATAAGCCCAAGTAGAATGTGGTATTATTTTCGTTTTCTGTCCAACCTGGAAGAATGAGGTGATTTTTAAAAATTCGCTCTCTTGCAAATAGGATTACCAAAGCTTGTGAGGTTCATCCTCAGATTTTCCAAGGTGGTATCTGCCATTCTGGTCATAAGACCTTTCAGAGCACAAGGGTTTTATAGACAAAAACAAAACAAAACAAATAAACAAAAAACCAGTAGTAGATTCAAGAAAGCAAGTTAAGGGCCTGATGGTATGACCTTGGCAAAATACTGAGACCCATTGAATTATGTGCCATTGTCTGTTGCAGAGATGGTCAGATGGATGGTATTACTAATGCAGAGGGTAGCATGGGGCACCACATTATAAGGATAACAAGTATGGGGATAGTTTGCAGCCAGGCTGGAGGGTAGTGGCTGCTGGTATTAGCTGAGTGACTTTAGGCAAAATATTCCATCTCTTTATTCCTCCATAAAGTGGAGCTGATAGTAGAGGGGGTGCTATGAGGATTAAATATGTAAATTCATACAAAGTTCTTAGGCTTGTGTCTGGCACGCACACACGCCCACACACGCACATATTTAGCAAACACTAGCTTTTACATAAAACTGATGTGCCTGAAATTGTGGAAAAGCACAGAATGTCATGTGAAATATTATTTTTAGAATCCAGATTCAAACAAGTATTAGTTTTATTAAAAGTAAAAGGAAAAAAGTAACCCAAATACTTATTGCCTGTATAGCGCTTGTAAGTGAAAACACCATGGCCCTGGCTTAGATAACAAAAATACGACTTTGGTGATTTTGCCAAATATCAGCAATGGAGGAGGGCTGACATTTGAACTAGTATCTATTTTGAAGGGGTGATCACTGCTCTGTCCTTCCAGTGCCTGGCTAAGTGGCAGTGAAGTCTCAAAGGAGGATAGGGAGAATGGGAAGGGGTGCAGGGAGAGTGGACCAGGCTGGTGGAAGGAAAGGGCCCTTCCTCAGTAAGTCCCCCACTGACCTCACCATCTGACCTAAGCTTGGCTTTCCTGGCCACGTGGCCCTCTAAAGCAAGGGCCGGACATCAGCATCCAGCCCAGAGTCTGTACATAAAGTCAGAAATGATAGGGAGAATGATCCCAGCTGTGGGTTGTAGATCGCAAATCCAAGCTACCAGCTAACTCTTACTTTCTTTCTTTTTTTTTTTTTTTGAGACAGAACCTCAAGCTGTCACCCTGGATAGAGTGCTGTGGCATCACAGCTCACAGCAACCTCCAATTCCTGGGCTCAAGCAAGTCTCCTGCCTCTGCCTCCCAACTAGCTGGGACTACAGGCGCCCGCCACAACGCCCGGCCATTTTTTGGTTGCAGCCGTCATTGTTGTTTGGCTGGCCGGGGCTGGATTCGAACCCGCCAGCTCAGGTGTACGTGGCTGGTGCCTTAGCCCATTGAGCCACAGGCACCGAGCCCCTCCCATATCTTTAAATCATCTCTAGACTATAATATCATGTAAATGCTATGTAAATCCTTGGTACACTGTATTGTTTAGTGAATGACAAGAAAAAACTTAGTACATGTTCAGGACAGAAACAATTTTTTTTCCAAAATTTTTGATCTGCTGTTGGTTGAATACGTGCGTGTGGAACCCACAGATAAACACAGACGCTATGAAATATATTTTAATATACAGTTCATTCTCAAAATTCTTTCCTATTTTTTTTAATCGCAAAAATCTCAGGTCAGAAAATTATAAAAACATCAAAATATAGGAACCGAGACACCTTTGTCTTCAACTATAATGATTAGAAAGGTGTAACTAAAACTGAACTCTTAAGCCACAATTTTCATGAATTAAAATTACTATGTATGGATAAGTCCTTCACTGCATGTTGATCTTGAGTGTCTGCCAACCCAAACTTAAACTTGATTTTAATTTTGTTAGTGCCCTATTTATTTTCAAGATTTTCCTGAGCAGATATAAATTCAGGTTTTGGTGTGCTTCACACTGAAGAATATGAACTTTCCTGAAATACTCCCATCAGAGGTAATATGCTTTACATGTCTTGCTCTGTTGTAGAGAAGTATCATTAAACATTTGAGTTAAATTGAATATACGAAGCACTAAGGTGCTGAGTTATGTGGTCGTGGATTTCCAGTTATGCCACAGGTAAATCCAACACATACATGGTCCTGGCTGCTTTGCTACCATTTGAATTGATGCTTTAAACTAAGTGGCCAAGAGTAGCTTTGCATTGCCTTCCAGCTATGGACAATTTCTAAAACATAATCCTTCTGTGTCTCTAGTCTCCAAATCATAAAATAAGAGTAGTATTATAACAGTAATTATTTGGTAGGAAGCTGTAGTACTACTAACTACTGTGGTACAAAAAAATTTAAAAGATACACATGACCTGGAAACTTTACTGTGAATGCCATAGTTTAAAACACATGCTCAGAAATTCCACAACATTGGCTTATACAAATGATTAAAAAAAAAAAATTGTACTTTAGGAATGAGACAATTAACTCTCTGACCTCCTCTTTCTTGACTGTTTCAGAAGTCTCCTGGGTCTGTGGTATTCCGTTATGGCAGCCCTACCAAGCTGATATAGCACACGCAGAAAAGCACAATTTTGTCTTATGCATTTTTGTGCATACCTCACTGTATCATAAATTATTCCCCATGTTATTAAATATTAAATATTCGTCAAAAACATAATACTAATGGCTATAAAGCATTCTACTATAGAGATTGGCCATAATTTATTTAATCATTTCCCTATTCTGGCACATGTAAGTTATTTCAGGTTTTCCATTGTTATAAATAATATGGTAATAAACAGTCATACACACAAATCTTTGAATCTCTGATAATATTTTTTAGATACGAGGTCTGACTATATCACCCAGGCTGGAATCAAACTCCTGGGCAGCCCTCCCACTTCAGCCTCCTGAGTAGCTGAAATTACAAGAACACATCACTGTGCTTGGCTTTCTGATAATTTTTTAAGATGGAGTTCTTTCTAGATAAATGATTATTCGCAAAAAACAGATCAACATTTTAAGGCATCCAATACATTGCTTAATTTTATTTATCTTATATTTTTAATTAAATCATAGCTGTGTACATTAATGCAATCATGGGGTATAATGTGCTGGTTTCATATACAATCTGAAATAGTTTCATCAAACTGGTTAACATAGCCTTCATGGCATTTTCTTAGTTATTGTGTTAAGACATTTATATTCTACATTTAGTAAGTTTCACCTGTACCCTTCTAAGATGCACCAT
>CAUYRH010004129.1:0-48960 GCA_963574655.1 Perodicticus potto | reverse complement strand
TGCAATCAAGGGGTACAATGTGCTGGTTTCATATACAACCAGAAATATTTTCATCAAACTGTTTAACATAGCCTTCATGGCATTTTCTTAGTTATTGTATGAAGACATTTGTATTCTGCATTTAGTAAGTTTCACCTGTACCCTTCTAAGATGCACCGTAGGTGTGCCCCCACCAATTACCCTCCCTCCACCCAACCTTCCTCCTCCCCTCCCCTCCCTTGCTCCTTTCCTCATATTCTTGTGCTATAATTGGGTTATAGCCTTCATATGAAAGCTATAAATTAGCTTCATAGTAGGGGTGAGTACATTGGATACATTTTTTTACATTCTTGAGATACTTTGCTAAGAAGAATATGTTCCAGCTCCATCCATGTAAATATGAAGGAGGTAAAGTTTCCATCTTTCTTTAAGGCTGCATAATATTCCATGGTATACATGTACCACAATTTATTAATCCATTCGATGGGCACTTGGGCTTCTTCCATGACTTAACAATTATGAATTGGGTTGCAATAAACATTCTGGTACAGATGTCTTTGTTATAATGTGATTTTTGGTCTTCTGGGTATATACCTAGTAAAGGAATTATAGGATCAAATGGCAGGTCTATATTTAGATCTCTAAGTATTCTCCAAACATCCTTCCAAAAGGAACGTATTAGTGTGCATTCCCACCAGCAGTGTAGAAGTGTTCCCTTTTCTCCATATTTGTGCCAACGTCTCTGGTTTTGGAATTTTATGATGTGGGCTAATCTTACTGGAATTAGGTGATATCTCAAAATAGTTTTGATTTGTATTTCTCTGATGATTAAGGATGGTGAGCATTTTTCATGTGTCTGTAGGACATGTGCCTGTCTTCTTTAGAGAAGTTTCTCTTCAAGTCTTTTTCCCACCCTGAGATGGGATCACTTGTTCTTTTCTTGCTAATATGTTTGAGTTCTCTGTAGATTCTGGTTATTAAATCTTTGTCAGAGGCATAACCTGCAAATATTTTCTCCCATTCTGAGGGCTATCTGCTTGCTATACTTACTATGTTCTTGGCTGTGCAGAAGCTTTTTAGTTTGATCAGGTCCCAGTAGTGTATTTTTGATACTGCTTCAATTGCCTGGGGAGTTCTCTTCATAAAATATTTGCCCAGGCCAATTCCTACAAGAATTTTCCCTTCACTTTCTTCTAGTATTTTTGTGGTTTCATGTCTTAAGTTTAAATCTTTAATCCAGTGAGAGTCTATCTTACTTAATGGTGAAAAGTGTGGGTGCAGTTTCAGTCTTCTATAGGTCGCCAGCCAGTTCACCCAGCACCATTTGTTAAATAGGGAGTCTTTTCCCCCACTGAATGTTTTTATTTGGCTTGTCAAAGATCAAATGACTTTGATCTTTGTAAGTAGCTGGATTCATCTCTTGGTTCTCTATTCTGTTCCAAACATCTACCTCTCTGTTTTTGTGCCAGTACCATGCTCTTTTGATCATTATCAATTTATAGTACAGTCTCAGGTCTGATAGCATGATTCCTCCTGCTTTGTTTTTATTTCTGAGTAATGTCTTGGCTATTCAAGGTTTTTTTCTGATTCCATATAAAACGAAGTATTATTTTTTTGAGATCTTTAAAATATGACAATGGAGCTTTGATTGGAATTGCATTAAAATTATATATTGCTTTGGGTAGTATAGACATTTTAACAATGTTGATTCTTCCCAGTCATGAGCATGATATGTTTTTCCATTTGTTAACATTTTCAGCTACTTCTTTTCTTAAAGTTTCATAGTTCTTTTTACAGACATCTTTCATATCCTTTGTTAGGTAAACTCCCAAATATTTCATCTTCTTTGGCACTACTGTGAAAGGAAAAGAGTCCCTGACAGTTTTTTCAGCTTGGCTATTGTTGGTATATATAAAGGCTACAGATTTATGGGTGTTGCTTTTGAGACATTGCTGTATTCCTTGATCACTTCTAAAAGTTTTGTAGTAGAATCCCTGGTGTTTTACAGATATACGAGCATATCATCTATGAAGAATGAAAGTTTGATCTCTTCTGACCCTATGTGGATACCCTTGATCGCCTTTTCTTCCCTAATTGCAATGACTAAAACTTCCATTACAATGTTAAAGAGCAACGAAGACAATGGGCAACCTTGCCTAGTTCCTGATCTAAGTGGAAATGATTTCAATATAACTCCATTCAATACGATATTGGCTGTGGGTTTGCTGTAGATGGCCTCTATTAGTTTAAGAAATGTCCCTTCTATACCAGTTTTCTTGAGTATTCTGATCATTAAAGTATGCTGGATATTATCAAATGCTTTTTCTGCATCAATTGACAGAAACATATGGTCTTTATTTTTTAATTTGTTTATGTGCTGAATTACATTTATAGATTTACATATATTGAACCATCTTTGAGATCCTGGGATAAAGCTCAGTTGGTCATGATGTATAATTTGTTTGATGTGTTGTTGGATTCTGTTTGCTGAATATTTTTGCATCAATATTCATTAGTGGTATTGGTCTATAATTTTCTTTTCTTGTTGAGTCTTTCTCTGGTTTAGGGATCAAAGTAATGTTTGCTTCATAGAATGTGTTGGGTAGTATTCTGTCTTTTTGTATATTTTGGAAAAGGTTGAGTAATATAGGTACTAGTTCTTCTTTAAAGGTTTGATAGAATTCTGATGTGAGGCCATCTAGTCCCGGGCTTTTCTTTTTAGGGGGATTTTATATAGTTGATGCTATTTCAGAACTTGATATAGGCCTATTCAACATTTCCATTTCATTCTGGTTAAGTCTTGGTAGGTGGCGTGCTTCCAAGTATTGGTCAATTTCCTTCAGATTTTCATGTTTCTGAGAGTAAAGTTTCTTGTAATATTCGTTAATGATTTTTTGAATTTCTGAGGGGTCTGTTGTTATTTCGTCTTTACCATTTCTGATTGATGAAATTAGAGATTTTACTCTTTTTTTCCTGATTAGGTTAGTCAAAGGTTTATCAATTTTATTGACCTTTTCAAAAAACCAACTTTTTGATTTATTGATCTGTTGTATAATTCTTTGGTTTTCAATTTCATTTAATTCTGCTCTAATTTTGGTTATTTCTTTACTTCTGCTATGTTTGGGGTTCGAATGTTCTTCCTTTTCCAGTGCTTGAGATGTCCCATTAAGTTGTTAACTTCCTCTCTTTACGTTTTCTTGAGGAGGACTTGTAGTACTATAAATTTCCCCTTTAGGACTGCCTTTGCAGTATCCCAGAGGTTCTGATAATTCATATCTTCATTGTCATTTTGTTCCAAAAATTTTGTAATTTCCTTCTTAATCTCATTTATGACCCATCTATCCTTCAGCATAAGGTTATTTAGCTTCCATGGTTTTGTATGAGTTTGCAGATTCCTGTTATTATTGAGTTCAACTTTTATTCCATGATGGTCTGAGAAGATCCAAGGAATAATTTCTATTCTTTTAAATTCACTGACATTAGGCTTGTGACCTAAGATGTGGTCAATTTTGGAGTATGTTCCCTTGGCTTGTTTAGAAGAATGTGTATTCAGTTTTGTTGGGAATGAAATGTTCTGTAGATGTCTGTTAAATCCAGATGTTGAATGGTTAAGTTTAAATCTAAAATTTCTTTGCTTAGCTTCTTTTTGGAGTATCTATCCAACACTGCTAAAGGGGTGTTAAAATCACTGACTACTGTGGAGCTGGAGGAAATCAAGTTGCTCATGTCTATTAGAGTTTCTCTCATAAATTGAGGCACATGCTGGTTGGGTACATAAATATTAATAATTGAAATCTCATCATATTGAGTATTACCTTTAACAAATATGAAGTGTCCATCCTTATCCTTCCTTATTTTGGTTAGTTTAAAGCCTATTGTATCTGCGAATATGATTGCAACACCTGCTTTTTTCTGCTTTCCATTTGCCTGGAATATAGATGACCATCCCTTCACCTTGAGTCTAAATTTATTTTTTAAGGTAAGATGAGATTCTTGTATGCAGCAGATATCTGACCTGAGTTTTTATATCCAGTCAACCAACCTGTGCCTCTTTAGAGGACCATTTAAGCCATTCACATTAATTGAGAATATTGATAAGCCTTTTGAACATCCAATGGACGTTTTTAATACTTTTGCCACTGTGGAAATCGGAATTTGATCGAAAGTTTCTGAGTGAGTTTACTTTTGTGGTGGAGGATTCTCTAGTCATTATGGAGGATAGGTCTGAGAATATCCTGGAGAGCTGGTTTAGTTATGGTAAATTTCTTCACCATGTGGATGTCATTAAAGTATTTAATTTCTCCATCGTAAATGAAACTCAGTTTAGTTGGATACAGGATCCTGGGTTGAAAGTTATTTTTGTTTTAGGAGATTGAAAGTCTATGACCATCCTCTTCTAGCTTGAAAGGTTTGAGCAGAGAGAGCTGTAGTTATTCTAATATTCTTCCCCTTGTAGGTGATGGTTTTCTTACGTCTGGCTGCTTTCAGAATTTTCTCCTTCATATTAACTTTAGTGAAGTTGATTATGATGTGTCTGGGGGATGTTTTGTTCAGGTTGAGTCTTACTGGCATACTGAAACTGTCTACTCTCTGAATTTCAGAATCTCTTGGCATGTTTGGAAAGTTCGTCCATTTCATCCATCGCTTTCAGGGATCCCTATAAGGCAAAAATTGGTTTTCTGCGAATTATCCCTGAGCTCTCTGAGAGAATGATCCAGTTTTGCCCTCCATTTCTCTTCCTCTTTGAAAGTTTGGGAGCGTTCGAAGGCTTTGTCTTCAATGTCAGAAATCCTTTCTTCTGTTTGCTCCATTCTGTTACTGAGGGATTCTACTGTATTTCTTACATCTTTGAGGGCTGCAACTTCTTGTCTCAATGTGTCAGAGTCTTTGGTCATTTTGTCTTTGAATTCGTTGAATTCTTGAGACATCTTTTGGATTACTGCTTGAAATTCTAATTTCATCTTTTCCTCCATTCTGGTGATCATATTTGCTATCCAGATTCTGAATTTGATTTCTGACATCTCAGCCATTTGTTTATGCATTGGATCTTGTGCTGTGTCTGTCTCATCGTTCCTTGGGGAAGTTGATCTACTCTGATTATTCATATTGCCAGAGTTTTTCCATTGATTCCACCTCGTGATTGTTCTTCACTATTGAAACTGTCTGCTATCTGAATTTCAGAATCTCAAAAATTGAAGATTCTGGCTGTCCTCAGAGTTGGGGAGGTGTCTCTCCAAGATTAGACCCTGGGGGGGATCACTCTATTGTTGCTGGATGTTTATTGTTGCTGTGACCCTTTGTAGCTCCTCTGGGACTGCCTCAGCCAGGGAATTCTGGCTGTGGGAACAGCTTCAGAGCGTGGCACACACGGATCCAGCAGCAGGGCGGGGGATGGTGCACACAGTTCTGGGAGTGCCTGGCACCCGGTGACTTTGGCAAAGACAGCCCTCAGTTCCAGCAGTCTCTGGCCAGGAGGAGGGCTCCGTCGAGAGGCAGGGAGAGTGCCAGATGGTGGGCGCAGGTCAGGCGGCTTCCAGAGTCCCTGGCCAGATGGGCAGGGCTGATGTGGAGATAGCCATGGTACAGGAAGAAGGACATGGGTTGTGTGGCTCCCAGAGTTCCTGGCCGGAGCCAGTGGGGGCCCAGTGGGTGCAGCACAGAGTTGCACATGTTCCTGGCAGAGTCCCTGGCTGGAGATAGGCAACGGGTGGAGGCCCAGCGTCTGCAGCGTGGGGCCATGTGGGTGCCACAGATGTTTCTGGCAGAGTCCTTGGCCTGGGGCGGGTGGCGGGCATAGGGTGGTTGGGGGGTAATACTCGGCGGGGTCCCTGGAGTCTCCTGCTGGGGGTGGGGGCGCTGCTTAAGAACCTCCTCCCTCATTCTCAGCAGGGGTTAGGCTTCTGGTTCATCAGGTAAGGGGGGAAGGGTGTACTGGAAAATCAGAATGACAGGGACGACTTTAGTTCAATTTTGCTGCCTAGGAAGAGACTGTTCAGAGTCACAGCAGGGTCTCTCTGAGTTAGCAGTCCCCACTTCCCACAGCACTCTCCTATGGGGTGAGAGAAGAGGTCCACAGTTCATTGCTTGTCTGTAGAAAGTCCTCAGGAGCAAACGAAGAGAAAAAAGAAAGGAAACAGAAAAACAAACAAAAAAATCCCCCACAGCTTTCTTGGGGAGGGGATGGACACTTTTCTTTTCAGATGAATTTTGTACCTGAAGCTCACTTTCTTGGAGTTGCAGCTTGCCTCAGCAGAGGTGACCTGCAGTTATCATTTCTCTCTTGGCGGGGTTGCCAATCTTCAGCTTAATTGGACATTTTCTGGATGTTATCATTCCTTTTGGACAGGACCCTCTTTCAGAAGCTGCTTCCAGTCGGCCATCTTGCCCCTCCCCCAAACATTATTTTTAAAATACATTCCAACTTCTTTTTTGAGAGAAAAATCTTAGTTATCAAACAATGTAGAGCTGAAATTTTGGGGAGATACTATAAATATTCCTCTTTGAAAAATTTAATTCTGTACATTTCATCAGAACATAAAAGAATATAATTTTATCTCCTACATCTGAGATCTACAACTTTTATCATAACAAAGTTTGAGGTGTAGTACAATAAGCCCTATAGTTTATATTTCATAGTCTCATTAATTTTATGATGTATTTTCACCATTAGAGGCTTCGGGGAAAGCAGTAAATAGTCTAAGTTCTGCAAATATATGTGTGTGTGTACATACATATATTTTAAATTGTGGACTAGAGTTAAAAACTGCAAAAGCACACATTTTTGGCAAATTTTCTGTAACACTTAATAGCAGCTTTTAATTATGGAGATCTACAAGGCAGAAACTGCATGTCTTTTTTTTTTTTTTTTTTTTTTTGAGACAGAGTCTCAAGCTATTGCCATGGGTAGAGCACTGTGGCATCATAGCTCCCAGTAATCTCCAGCTGATGAGATTACTCAACTGATCTTCTTGCCTCAGTTTTTCTATTTTTTAGTAGAGACCAGGGTCTCTCTTTTGCACAGGCTGGTCTTGAACTCGTGAACTCAAGCTATCCACCCGTCTTGGCCTCCAGAGTTCCGGGATTACAGGAGTGAGCCATCACACCTGCCAGGAAACTATGTGTCTTTAATTGATACTGAAATACAACACTTTTGGGGGTATAGGTCTGATCATACAGATCACTACATATGAAAGCATGGCAAGTGTTCCCTGAAAAAGAACTGAACAGTATGCTATCTATTATAATTTGTATTTTACCTCATTTATGTGGAAAATGTGATTTTTATTTTAAACAAGTCATCTACATAGCCAGAAACAAATGGATCATACTATGACATGAAATGTAGTCATTTGATACATATTTCAGAGGCTCTGTGTTTTCTCAAAGTCCTCAAGTCCATGCTCAACTTAAACTGCTTACACTGAATTGGTTTATCTGCTTCTAAAGAGCAAAGATGTAATCTTCTGTATAAATTCCTGTTACTCTTAATGTTTCTACACATGACTTTATGTGTAAACATTTTTATGTAATTGGAATTACTTGTTACCCAATTATATTAAAAACTATTTGAGAAAGCAGTATTTAATCATAACTGTTACCTACTTCATGATATCTAAAACAATGTTTGTATTGGATAGAGTAAAAAGGTATTTCTCAATTGATAGGCCATAAATTATTTCTAGTGGTATTAAGGTGAAAGCTTTCAGTGGACCCAAATCTCTAATTTCTCTTTAATGTCAAGGTTTGAAATTATTTTTAAATAGATCAAAGAAATTTTCAATGGTTATTAGTAGTTGCTATTGAATGATATTTTATTTTGGTTAATACTAAAAGATGAAGTGAAAAATTAAGACGATGTGATATGCTTCCAAGAAATCCTTAGTAAATAACAGATTAATTTTTAGAAGTGCCAAAGAACAAATCAGTTGAGACTCTTCCAACTCCTCTGAGAAATACTGTGTTTAGGAAACCTTTTTAATATGTATGTACAAATTTATAATAGTAAGAAGTCAGATTCCAGTAAATGTTTATAATGAGAAAGAAAAAAATTAAAATTTATGTTCTATGGAATTTTTTTTGTTTTACTCATATTATTATGGGTGTACCAATAGTACTAGCTAGTATCTGTTCTGACTGGTGGGCTGTAAAATATTTTCAGTGTTAACTCTGGTTTGTGTGAAGCATAATTGCATAGATTATATCTTTTTATGTAAAGGAATAAATGAAAATGTGTTTAAATTTACAATTATAGATTTTCATTTCATACCACGAACCTAATTTCAACTCAGTAACCCCTGAGAATAAGGTATAAAATTTTGCTTAAGCCAGTAATTAATTACATTTCATAGTAAACAGAAATGACTCTTAAAAGATTTTTTGTTTTTCCTTCCTGATAACAGTAGGCTGCATACAGATTTTTTTTTTTTTTTTTTGTAGAGATAGAGTCTCACTCTATCACCCTCGGTAGAGTACTGTGGAGTCAGAGCTCACAGCAACCTCCAGCTCTTGGGCTTAGGCGATTCTCTTGCCTCAGCCTCCCAAGTAGCTGGGACTACAGGCGCCCACCACAGCACCCAGCTAATTTTTGATGCAGTTCGGCCGGGGCTGGGTTTGAACCTGCCACCCTCAGTATATGGGGCCGGCGCCCTACTCACTGCATACAGATTTTTAACTATTCTGGATCTCTGTAACCTTTCATACCTGTCAAAGAATGGAGAACCATCCAACATGCCCAAATATATAAGTGTTGTATCTAAAAAGCCAAAGGCCTTTTATCCTTTCTAGGTTTGGTTGGATAAATAGTTTCTGTAGCCCAAAATCCTGAAGAAAGGTATTAATGAAAATTATGAAAAAATTATACTAAAAGAGGGCCTTTGGCTATAAAGATACAAATGCAAATTAAAGAAATTTGTCATTACGACTCCAAAAGATGTAATAAACATCTAAGGGTCCAGTATAAATTATTTTCTTCCTCACTGAGTATCTTCTTAGTTATAGTATTTCTACCACTCTTTACTCTCAGGGGTTTGACTTCTTGAACTGTTGGGTAGGATATGCAGAAACAGTTGAGGAGAATTAGTAGCTCCCTTTGTCTATAGAGCTTTCTGCCATGCCACTTCATTCTTAGAACTCCAAGGGCTCTTTTAAATAATATTTGATATTTCATCTCCTTGGTCTTTTATCTATTCTAGGATCAAGTCAGGAGTCAAAAATTTGTATCCAGAAAAGGCCATACTCCTAGTATAATGGTGACAATTTGCTAGATTTTCCAAAGCACAGGAAAAGATATTCAAAGGAAAATATGTCCTTGAAGGAAAAGAGAGAAGAGAACCTATTTACACAGATAGATTTAGGATAAACAAAGAAAGAAGATATGAAGAATAGTATGTACTTAGACTAAGAAATGGAACAAAACCATAGTACTAGTCACAAATCTCAACTTACGTGATTTTATGGTTGCCTTTGAAAAAAGTAATCTTTGCAAAAGTTATTTGTGTGCCTCTTGCCTTTCCTTTGTTGATTTCTTGAGGTAAGTTCTTTTTAGAAAAATAAACATAGGAACTGTATATTCTTATAAATTCTAAAAGAATCCAGTGTAGGCACTTAGCCCTTTGGTTTATTGTTCTGGGTTAGTTCCTCTTTACTGTGACAATTTCAATTCACTACTTATAAAATGAACAATATAAAGGTGATAATCTGTTGGGTATTTGTGAATAAATCTCAAGGAACCTAATAATGTGACAGTCAAATAGTTTCCTGCTGCTAGTGAAATATCAATGCAGAGTTAAAATAGCCTTAGAAAATCTGTCTGTAGGTGAAACTGAAATATTTCAAAATTGAAGTCTTCTGTTCCACCACTGTGTTCACATCTAACATAGAAATGTGACTATTTTTATTTAGATCTGTACCTACTTAAAAACTAAATCTCTTGCTTTCAATATTAAAAGCAACACTTGTAAGTATTTTTAGTTCTCTTCATTTCTTTATTATAAGTTTGATTTAGAAGCAGGATATTTATTTTGTTTGACTGGAGGTTTTTTATCATCTTTCAATTTTATTGAATTACTTTAAATGATTTTGTGATTACGAGAATAAAATGTATCACAGTTTTAGGTGAGTTGTTTGTTGTTTAGTAATCATAAGATTCTGTAGAAGTAAGACTTGCCAAACTCGTTAAGACTTCACTTTGATAAAGTTTATCAGTCTTGGTGTTAGAAATGCTTTTCTTGGGCAGTGCCTATGCCTCTAAGGAGTAGGGCACTGGCCCCATATGCCAGAGGTGACGGGTTCAAACCCAGCCCCGGCCAAAAACTGCAAAAAAAAAAATGCTCTTCTTAACAGTGGATACTTTTCAACATCATACATACTTCCTTGTCAGAAATTTTCTTTACTAGAGATTGCAATAAAAGAAAAGGATTTGGCTCGGCGCCTGTGGCTCAACGGGCTAAGGCGCCAGCCACGTACACCTGAGCTGGTGGGTTCGAATCCAGCCCGGGCCCACCAAACAACTGATGACTGCAACCAAAAAATGGCTGGGCGTTGTGGCGGGCACCTATAGTCCCAGCTACTTGGGAGGCAGAGGCAAGAGACTCGCTTGAGCCCAGGAATTGGAGGTTGCTGTGAGCTGTGATGCCACAGCACTCTATCCAGGGTGAAAGCTTGAGGCTCTGTCTCAAAAAAAAAAAAAAAAAGAAAAGGATTTTTTAAAACTTTTTTATTGTGAAATAGCATATGGATTCACAGGAAGTTGCAAAGTTAATACCAAGAGTCTCATGAATCCTTCACATAGCTTCCCCCAGTGGTAACATTATATATAACTTTAGTATAATATGAAAACCAGGAAATCTAAATTGGTATGACAATGTTATCTAGGCTAAATACCTTAGTGATAAGTAAGTGTGAGAGCAACCCTACAAAGTTTTTCATATGTGGGACTTATGTGATAAATTTGATGGTTGACTTGGTCTGCTTGGGCTGCCGTAACAAAACACCATAGACTAGGTAACTTAAACAGGAATTTGTTTCTCACAGTTCTGGAGGCTGGAAAGTCTAAGGTCAGCATGCCAACAGATTTGATTCTTGGCGAAGGCCTTCTTTCTGACTTTCAAATGGCCACCTTCTTGTTTTGTCCTCATATGGCTGAAAAAGAAAAAGTGGAAACAAGCTGAATGTTATCTTCTCTTAGAAAGGCACTACTCTCATCACGAGGGCCCCACCACTATGACCTTTTCTGAATCTGACTACTTCCCAAAAGTCCCATCTCCAAATACTCTTACAATGGGAATTTGGGCTTTAACATATAAACTGTGTGGGGAAAAAATTCCATCTATAGCAATGGTAGAAGCATTCATCAAAATAGGAACATAAGACAGGAATGCAGGTAAGGAGAGAAATACCATTTTCATTTTGGGAATGACAATTTTAAAAATACTTGTAGAAACATCTAGGAAGCAGTTGATACACCAGCCTAGACTTTAGGGGATTAGGTTCAGCTGCAGATATAATATGTGAGATTTAGGAGTCATCACAAATGATGATATTTATAGGATGGGAATGGATATAGCCTGACACTCTGTTCATTAAGACAGTACTTATGTGAGTTGGTTAGGAAGTTCACCTTGGGGGCTATACTTGTTAGGGAAGGTTTCATGAAAGAAGTGGAAGTTTGAATGGTTTGGTTAGAAAGCTATGTGCCTGGATATGTATATAAAAATCATCTAAGTATAAAGTTGATCTACTTAATTTTTTACCTAGAGCTATCTGGAGCTAAAAACTCCTCAAGATTCCCAGTATCCATTTCAGTGTTTTTCTTTCAATCAGTAGTTTAATTTGAACTGCTGTGTATTCAAGTCAGTAATACTATAAGATACATGTCTAGTGTGTGCTTGTTTATAGAAAGTCTTAGATTATAAAAGGCTCTAGATAGCCAAAGATAAATAAGATTTATACATTTCCTTTGGGTGAAACACTCAGAATTTATCAAGCTAGATATAATGTGAGCCCAATATGAGAAATGTGAGATAGTTGACTTCATAGTAATCATTGAGGGGAGATGTGATATTCAAATGTGAATTTGCTATATATGCATGGAAAATGGCTCACAATATATAAATTTTAAGAAAAGGACAAAAAAGCATAGAATGTGATACAATTTGTATTATATGTAATTACAGGTAGTAAATAAGCCCAGTGTGGTTTTCTTTATTCAGAAAGACTATGGTGATTTATTCTTCTAATGAGAGGTGGTAAAAGGTAGGTAAGCAAAGATGTGTAGTCTTTCTTAAAAAGAACAAGAGGAGACAAAAGGTTGGTTACCTAAACTGTTCTGCCTTTTCTATCTTATAGCAAGATCTGAAATATAATAGCCTCTGTTTCAAAGGGAGTTATAGTGGGATTCACAGCACAGTGAGGATCAAGCCTATCATTTGTAGTCTTAGTTTAATAAAGATTATGGCATGTATTCTGTTTTCGAAAGGACTTCCACAAAAAAAGCCTCTTGCATAAAATATAGCTATTTTAAATTCCCATATTTATGAATTAGCATAGTCTACCTAATAGGTCTTTTTGTGGTGAAAATAATCTTTCTTTAATTCGCCTTGATTTATCAGATCCCGTTTCGTAAAGCAAGGCACCAAAGAAACAATTGAGTTTAAGACCAGAAGATAAAGAGGTTTAGCAGGAAGTGTATTGAAAAATAACACAAGATTAAAATGCTAAAAGAGATATTTAGAAGCTTTAAAAGTTTCAAGGCAACTATATCTAAGTGCAAATTAGCTTGCATTACCCTGTCTTTAACCTTATAATGTGTGGCTGTTTCTAATCTGTTAATAATAAGTGCCCATCAACCCATGAATGGATTAATAAATCATGGTATATGTATACCATGGAATACTATGCAGCAATAAAAAAAATGGAGACTTTAACTCTTTTATGTTTACATGGATGGAGCTGGAAATTATTCTTCTTAGTAAAGTATCTCAGGAATGGAAAAAAAATATCCAATGTACTCAGTATTACTATGAAACCAATTTATAATCACTCACATTTTCATATGAAAGATGAATCACAACTATAGCCTAGGATGAAGGAGGAAAGGGGAGGGGAAAGGGAAGGAAAGGAGTGAGTCGATAGAGGGAGGGTTAATAGGGGGACCACACGTATGGAGCATATTGCAAGTACAAGTTGGATCTATCAGGTGTAGAACAAAAATGTCTTAACACTGTAATTGGGTAAATGAGGTGAAGGCTATTTTAATTAGTAGGATGTAAGCACTCCAATTTGTACAAATAATCAACACATTGAATCCCACAATGGCATAAGTGTATTCATGATCTACGTACAAATGACTTAATAAAAAAATGATAATAAGCAATTACATGGTGTGATGAAGATTTGCCAGTTTAGAGCTGATCAATATAGCACTATAGCAAAATTCTGTTTAAGTAAATTATCCTATGTTCTGGAAAAGAAATTCATTTCTCAAGAAGAGCAGTTATCCCAGAAAAAAAATGTTTGTTCCCAGAATAGTAAGCACAGGGAAAATTTTTACTGTAATATGTATGAGCCAAAAAATGCAGTCTTACTGTAAAAGAAAAGCCAGGGTGTTGGTACAAGGTGATTTATGAGTAAGCGTTCTTGCAACTGCAGGCAGCAGTGAATAAAACATTTGTAAATTCTGGTAGAAAAGTCACATATAAAGTAAGTATCAGCAAAATCTGCAGTGAAAGGATATGGTCTTTTTTAATATAATATTTCACTGGAAGGACATTATTTCGTGCTAAGTGATATTTTTTGAGAATGCATACTTTGTGAAGCTAAGAGGTACAGAGTTCTGAATCATTTAGGGATTTTCATTGCAAACTCTGATGGAAAACTCACTGATAGCATTTGTTACTGAAAAATTTCATTATAAGAAAGCATAAAAATCATGTTTTGATAGGGAAGTTCCAATATGTATACTTTAAATTTCATTTTTAAAAAGAACAATTTTTATTATTTGTCCAGTAGTATCTTTTTATTATTGTCATACCTAAAACTGAAGAAAACAAATCCTTATTTTCTCCATTTTAAATGTTAACTAATATATATGCCATTCAACTAGTGCCACAAATGACTATCATTAAAAACACAATTGTCGTTCTGTTTATTCACTAGAATGAAATGTAAACTTATCTTTTTTGAGATGAAACCTGGAATTTAACATTGAAAAAAAAACCATGTGAAATATTTTTTTCAAGATCTTAAGTTCAGCTTTTTGTTTCCTTTCTTTTAGCAAGAGTAAGCCTAATGTAAAATTATGCATTAATCATTCCTTCAACAAATATTCCTTGAGTACTGTGTGCAAGCACTGTATCAGTTGTGGAGGATACAGCAGTGAACAAAACAGACACATGGTACTCACTATCATGCGGCTTATATCCTACTGAAGAGATGTCTAATGTATTATCACACCATTGATAGGTCTTCTGTTGATATGAAAGTAGGTGGCACAGGGAAATGCTTGGAGAAACAGAGTGGAGAGGGCTTCACAATGAGAGAAGTCATCTTTTTTCACATCTTTCCTTTCTGTTCTTCCAATGCCAGACACTCAGATATACTCCAACTCTTGCCATCACAAACAACACTGAGATAAATATCCTCATATATCTCTCCTTATAAGCCTAGATAAGAATGTCATTTATGGGCAGCGTCCTTAGTTCAGTAGGTCAGGTGCCGGCCACATACAACAGGGCTGACAGGTTCAAATCCAACCCAGGCCAGCTAAAACAACAAGGACAACGTCAACAACAACAACAAAAATAATAGCCAGGTGTTGTGGCAGGAGCCTGTAGTCCCAGATACTTGGGAGGCTGAGGCAAGAGAATCACTTAAGCCCAAGAGTTTGAGGTTGCTGTGAACCATGACATCACGGCACTCTACCCAGGACGACAGCTTGAGACTTGTCTAAAAAAAAAAAAAAAAGTCATTTACATAGAACTATATATTCCCAGAAATAGATTTATCAAATCAAGCATTTAAGGTGTGTTTTATGAATTTGTTCTGCCAGCTTCTTCACCAAATTGTTTGTTACAGTCTCTTTTCCCACCAACAATGTACATATATCAGGGTCCCTCTTTCCCAATATTCCTTCAAAAAATTGGCCTTAGTCCTAATTTTTAACATGATAGCAATAAGTGATAGCAATGAGTGGTATCTCATTGTTGTGTTAACTTGTGTTTCTCTGATAACTGATGAGTTTGAAAATCTTCCCATACTAGCCAAGTTTGCTCTTATGTAAATTTCCTATTCTTAACCCTTGCTCATTTTTGGTTCAGGTTTCCATATTTATCTTTTCTGTTTTCAAGAGTTTCTGATAACAATTTCTTCTTTAATTTGAGATATTACAAAAATCTTCTCACTAGCTCTTATCTGGAAGATTTTTGCTATTATTGTTTTTCATTAGGAACATGATGGGGGAAAATCTGGAAGAATTCAGAACACCTCAAAGCAAAACTCTTAACCCTTAAGCGGTATAGGCATAATGCCAAGAGCCTATGAAGATCCTTAAATGGTCTTTTTCACAGTGACTACATTATTGTTCAGTCTGCTTAGAGTACTTTCTATAGAAAATATCACCATTAGGAGAGTTTTTTCTTCTCAAATTGTCAAAATACTCCTATATTTCCCTTTTGCACTTGAATCTTGTTGCTTATGAGTCTTCCAGACATTGTAGCACCTAAATTCATGTTTTGGGGCAAGCTTTCTGCAAATCATTTACCAAAATTATGAGCAGTTAAGATTTTGAAGACTGTAAATATTATTGAGCATTATTTATATTGTATAATGATCTAACTTTTTAAAATATTTATAATGACTTATGATCAATGATAATTTTTTCTAAAAAAGGCTTTTAAATCAAGACAGTGTAAAAACAAAAATGTTTCTTGAGCTATGCTACATATAAAATACAGTGTTAGACATAACAATGGGGACATGCAGGTGAATGGAAATAAGTTAAAAATAATAAAATATAGCAACATTCCTTTTGAAGTTCAGTTGAATATATTCACTCATTCATTAGCAAAAATCATTTCTTGAACATCTACTTCATGGTGCAAGGGTCTGGCCCAGAGCAAGTATTCAATGAATATGAGTGAACATAATCATAACATAGTTTTTAATACTGTGTAGTAGAGACAGAATCACATAGTATGGAATCTTAGAGAAAGTGCACCAACTCCAATCTAGGGAGACTGGGAATTGTTGCCTAGAAGATATCTGAACATGTCCAGGCAAAGAGAAAAGGAGCAAGAGGGACATTCCAGGCATCCCACCTTTACAAATGTGTAGGAGTTAAGAAATAACCTGTTCTATAACATACAGAAGAATTCTATAATTCAGTATTCCTGAAGGTTGGAGTGAGAGACAGGAAAAAGCAAGAGATAAAAAGCCGGTGTGCCTTTTAAGCCAAGGGAAGGGAAACAACTCTTAGTTTTTAAAGCAAATATACTACATGTACTAAGTTACCTTTAAATAAATCAGTCTGGCTTCATTAAGGGCGAACTTAGAATGAAGATAAACAACAAATTAGAAGCATTCTTAATAACAGAAATGAGAGATTGAAAAGCTCTGAATTAGGGATGATGAAGAATCAATTTGATAGATATTTATAAAGTATGAATTATAGTTTGGTGATAGATTGGATATGGAATGGGAATTGAGAAAGAAGGAAAAGTCAAAGGCATCTCCCACTTTTCTATTTTGGGTAACTGAGTGAATGAATGCTACTGTTCCCTAATAAGTGAGAGAATACAGAATTAGGAGCAAGTTTGGCAAAGAAGATAAGGCATTTTGGGGATATTTTGACTTTTGGTACCTCAGGAACTTAGGTTTCTTAGGGAAAGCTTAAAATATGTTATTTTAACAAGATCTGTATGGAATGCCCTTGATTTTGATTCTCCATTTTTGATAAGATGTATCATGTGAGAATTTCATTTTCTACTTTTAAAAAAACAGCATTAAGGTGAAGATGATCTCTTTGTACCTGCCATTTTTCAAATAACTTTAACTTAGTTAATATGCCAAAGTAGCATTTTTTTAATTCCTTCATTTCCCTAATCTGAAACTTCCACAGAAGTCTGACATATTAAAAGATGATTTGGGGTGGCTGTGGGAAGAAGGATTGTGTTATTAGCTGAGTGCAAGAAATCTAAAAAAGGAGAAAAGAACATAAATTGAAATAAGCAGTAAAAAACAATCTAAGTTTGTTAGATATATATACACACACACATCCATATTGAATCTAAGTGTATACATATACATATAATCTAAGTGTATACATATACATATATAGAGAAAGAGAGAATTATTCTGTCTTACTCATGAGAATAGTTCAGTCTAATTAAGCAGTCGTTTCTCATTTTAGGAAGTGATGTTGTGGCTTAGTTCCCATCTAAGTTAGCCCTTTATATGTTGTGAGCAAATAGGTATTTAATAAGACTGATTTCTATGGAAATGAAAGAAAAACAAAGGTTAATAGTTGTAGCAAATTATCAACCTAGTTACAGGGCAGTCTGTTGAAAAGAATGTCAGATGTTGGATTTGAAGCATCTTTATATTGTAAAGTGAGGACAAGTAGTAGCAATTTTGATGAATTTTCTGGTTAGTATATTGAATGTCTCTGATGATATCATTCTAGGGAACTTTCCAAGTGACCTCTGTAGCAACATGCATAAAGATTATCCCATACATGATCTGTTGGAATGATTTCTCTGAATTTTACATCAAGTCATCCAGCTTTAGCGTATTAAAGCTTCAGGAAAATGGTGATTTTAGTTTTAGTGAAGCCAAGTCAGAAAGGTAGAAGAAAATTTGGAATTGTTGATTACTGATGAAATGTGTAAAATGGCAGGAGCCAGTTCACAAAGAGGAAAAAGCTTAAAGTCAGTGAATAATGGCAATGTTTGACAGTCCCATAAGGGTGTGTTTTATCTTTTATGGAAACAAAATTTCCTCCCTATAATCATTCTCATTTTTATCAAAGATAATAAAATTAAGACTATTTGAAAAATGTTTAGTCTCATTAAATTTGGCCCGATTATTTACTTAAGTGTATTAAGAATACTGAATGATCATATAAGGGTGTTTTTAGTCTGCTTTGCTAGCACTTTTAATAAGGAATCTCAGATTGAACTTCCAAAACCCTCTTGAGGCTAGGCAGCCGAACCAAGGACTTAACATCAGACTGCCCCTATAATACCTTAGATTTGGGTGAATTCTTTTTTTTGAGATTCCAGGATATCTTTGGGACTACCAGGAAGTGACGTTCTTCACTTACCTATAAGGCTGGAAATCATGTGAGCCAGGAATCAGGCCATTTTTTCCAAAGGAGTTTTTTAAAGTTTTGACTTCATGAAAATTAAGCTTAAAGTTCTCTGATCATATCTGATAATGTGACATTTCAGTCAAAGTCTTGATAATAGAATATAACCAATGTTTCTCATTGTGTCCTGTTACATGGAGAACAGATTCGTACTGAACCAGTGCAAACAACCAGATTGTCATTGAAAATAAGAATACTTACTGATAGTTTCTAAATTCTGGAGAAATCAGGTAAGGAGAAAAAGATACATGTTTTAATTCTGTTTACAAAGGTATATCTTATCAAACTGCTACAAACTATAGATTGCTTAAGAGAAATGAGAAAGTTTTTCTTAAATCTGGGAAACAAAACATTTAAAAGAATGAAGAATACTTTAAATAAAGTCATAACATTATAATTATCTTCAGTTAATTTAGTCCTGAACATGATTAATGTTTTATGCTTATTTTGGGCAAGCAGGTTTATGAACCCATCAGTTATTCCATTAATGTTCTGGAAATTCTTACCCAGTCCAATGGTATGATCTTATTGTCAGAAACATGTATTCCAGAGTACTTGTCAGAGTCTTTTTCATGAACCAATTCAAAAACAAAGTACTTTGTCTGTTGGCTGTTGGAGTTAGTTACCTACATAATGAATTGGGCAGAGAACAGTAAACTGTGAAGAAGCAACTAAATTATGTAGGGAAGCTTAAAAGATAAGACTTATTTTAACAAGGTCTGTACAGAATTCTCTTAATTTGAATTTGCCATCTTAATGATAAGATGTATAAGGAGGACATCTTTCACATGAGAATTTCGTCTTCTACTTTTAAAAAACAGCATAAAGATTAGAGTGAATTTTTTGCACCTCCTGTTCAAATGCCTTTAACTTAAATAATCAATATGCCAGAGTGGTATTTTTTATTTCCTTCAGCAGGCAGTTTTGTGATAAGCACCCAAAAGGTGAGTGAGATTAAGGAATTTCAGAGTAGGAAGGCATCATTATGGTCCAGGGGATTTAGGGAGCTGGTGGACTTAAACTAAATCTTGAAGGATGGATAGCAGAGATACAAGAGAACATTCTGTGAGCAGCACACAGTCATGTCTTTAGCAGGCTTCAGATATGCAAGGCTGCTGAGACGTGGAATTCATAAGCCTAAGGTTGTAAGCAAAGAAATTTGAGGTAGATCATGTTGGAGATGCTTTAAAGTTGGGCCCCACTCCTACAGACTCTGATTGGTAGTCTAAAGTGTGCTTTAAAGAGGTATGTGATGAATCTACAACATACTTGGAGAAAGAAAGTAGGAGGGGCATGACAAGAAAAATCACCGAGAAATGACAATAGTCAAACTAGAAGACCTCTCATGATTTTGAGGGTCTACAGCGGTTCTCAACCTGTGGGTCGCAACCCCTTTGTAACAATGAAAATACATCCTGCATATCAGATATTTACATTATGATTTATAACAGTAGCAAAATTACAGTAATGAAATAGCAACAAAAATAATTTTATGATTGGGGTCGCCACAACATGAGGAACTGTATTAAAGGGTCACGGCATTAGGAGGCATTAGGAAGGTTGAGAACCAACTGGTCTAGAGGCTAAGGACATGAGGAATCAAATAGCTTCTAGCTCCAAAATCAAGGATAGTCAGGGTAGGGCTTAGCTCTAGCACAGCAGACACAGGGTCTGGGCAAGAAGATGCATTCCACTTACTACTAAGGGAAATAAGATATGAGAAGCAAAGAGATATGCTGTGGGGCATAGAGTATCAAGACTTAATTAAAGTGCTATGCACTTGAAGAGTGGTAATAAAATTGGGAAGATCTTTGGTTGGAAGTCCAGAATCACTGTGGATTAGATTTTGTTCTATCAACTCACTGAGTTTGGTTTGTTATTTTCCTTAGAAAGAAACTTGATTTAAAAGAAAAGAAATGTAGGAAAATGAATCTGGCAAAGGTGTCGAGGATGGAAGGGAGAAACTGGAGGGAGGAATGTGTGTGAACAGGCCATGAAGAAGTCCAGACGTGAGGTCATCAGGTCTAGGAACAGGACCAGAGACTGGACATTTAAAAATACACATGATAATTATTCCTCTAATTTCTAAAATTAGAAAGAAATACTTAACATGTGTACTATGCCAGTGTATACTAAAATACAGTTTTAATCCTAGCATAAAAATTGATTTAGAAAATAATTTTTAAAATATAATTAAATATAGATATGTTGTCCTTTTTATATATGACACACACACATATATATAGGATCATAAATACTTATTCATATTTATGGAAATTTTTACATGCTACTCAGAATTACTTCCCAAACTAATTTAGTAATAACTCTTAAGGTTTCTGTGTTTTCCCAAAATGATCACAAAATTCCCAAAATGTTCTCAAAACAAACTTTAAGTGTCTTCAACTTAATGTATGTCTTTAACAATATCTAGGAAAAAGAGTCATAAAGTAAATGAACCATTGAAGAATATGAAGAATTCAACATCATAAGTTTAAATGAAAATTGGATTAAGACATTTTAGAAATGCAAGATTTTATGTTTCTATTATATTTAATTAAGTAGCTAGAAAACGACACAGTTAATCTTTGATATATTCAGTGCTTAAAAGTTTTTCTAGTCTTTCAGTATTGAACACTTCAGATGATGAAAGTGAGAAACATACATTCACTTTTGATTTGCTTCCTGATAAGTAGAGGTATAAAAGATGGGTTCAGGGCATTCATTTTCTTTTGTGAATTGAATGAGTTATAATGAAATTTTGCAGAGCTTTTTAAGTTAAAAAAATAGACTTTATAAGTAATAATTTTAATGTTAATGAAGAAAAATTAATTCCAAAAGCCACAATCTACAGTAATAGTTGTCAAAGACTCATTCAGATCTATCACAAAGCTGATATTATTTTAAAACATTTTCTTTAAAAGAAAAATGAAATAAGAGTCAGAGTATGCTTGTTAGTAATGAACAGTTTCTCTATGAGAATTTGTTTGAATAAAATAGTGTCCTTAGAGGCAAATCAACCTGATAATTATGGTAGGCTCTGGGAACTACAATAATATCATCAATAAAATACAATTTCAGCCTTTAGAAAGCTTAGTCTTATGTATATATAAATGTAATGACTCTTTTGAGAGTATATACGTAATTTACTTTTGTTTAAACTGAAAACCATAGTATTCACCATTGGTGTAGACACACCAATATTTGAAACAGCAGACGTAATTAGGAAATAGCATCTGACTTACGGAAATCCACTTTATAGCTTAATTGTATTATACAAAGAGACATAGTGTATTGGGAGGTGAAAGTTTTTGAAAGCAAGATAAAGCTGAAAATTGTAGGCCACTTTATTGTACAAAGAAATTACCACAGACTGGTTAGGTTAAACAGAAATAGAAATTTTATTTTTTCATGGTTGATCTGGAAATCCAAAACCAGGGGGCCAGCAGGATCACTTTCCTCTTCAGTCTCTTTGACTTGCAGATGGCCTCTTCACTGATGGTGATCTTTTCGCTATAGACGCTTCTTATAAGAACAGGAGTCATATTGGATTAGGCCACCTTAATGGCCTCATGTTGATGATGATCTTTTCGCTGTAGACTCTTCTTATAAGAACAGGAGTCGTATTGGATTAGGCCACCTTAATGGCCTCATGTTAACTGATTTACCTTTTTAAAGACTTATCTCCAAATCTGGTTGTATTCTGAAGTACTTGGGGTTAGGACTTCAGCATATGAATTTGGGGAGAAGACAATTGAGCCCATAACACATATGAAGAAGTATAAATCTCAGTAAATTTTCTCCAGTAAGTATTGAATGAAATAGAGACTATCTCCATTGTAAGACTTTTGTGACTATGGAAATACAACATGTTGGGATGTGTCTTTCCTAAATATTTTGAAGAGAGGTATAGTTGATCCCTTTTGTGTAAATTTGTACTTAGAGATTATACCAGTATGTGTTCTCAAGATATTTTCAAATCTAAGAAGCTGTCATTCTTCCTAGTCCCTCAAATACAAATGAATTTTCTGGCCCAGAAATAAGTAAAACACTTATGGTAGTAACACTGTTCATGTCAAATAAATATCAGCCTCTTCTGCCAGAAATAAATCAATCTCAGGAATAGAAAATTAATATATTACATAGTTTCTAATAGCCAAATTTTATTATGTAATGTATTATATAAAAAAAGAATTAAACTGGAAAAGATGTGTGAAAAGGTTTTTAAAACAGTAAATTTCATAAACTATTAGTTGTACCATGTCTTGTAAGAATATTGTGGCCCAAAATTAGAGACCTATTCAAATAATCACATGGACTGTAAGTGTGGAAAGAGCAACTTTACAATCATGCAAAAGCAACACAACACTTGTGTGAATTTTTAACGCAAGTTTTGAAAGAACTATTAGACATACAACTTAGACACTGTAGTTTTTATTTTAATTACACTAAAAATAGTGAAAGCAATTAGAAAATACTTCTGAAATATTCAAACTTAGAATTTTTGCTTTGGTGACTTTTGATAGAGAGAATGGCCGAAGCTGCTTCTCAAGTGTGTAAAGGAAAAAGCAAAAACAATAGTTTGAATATTTTAAATTTACAGTTTACAGAATTGCTCTGCATCAATAAGGCAGAAGTAGTTGATGTAGAAGGACTCTGCCTGCCATTCCACCCACACTGAAATGCTAGGTAAAACATAGCAAAATAATTTGGGACATAAATTTGTCCTGAGTACATCTGGCCACTTGAAACCTATAGGCAATCATTAACATATGGAAATATTATCATGTAAGTCCATATATACAGTGTCTTATGTTGGCAAACAGTCTGTATATGCAAAGTTAGGGGAGAATTCCAAACTTTGTAAATTCTTGTTACATTTTAATCTTTATGATATGGACATTATAGTCATGAAGTAATACAAACTAGATGATATGGCAAGTGTGGTTTTATTCAAGAACCTGTCTTGTCTAACATGATGGTGTTATTTTAGTGTACAATATTTGTGTACATTGTTCTTCCTCTGCCTCAAAGGAGTGTTGCACAGAAACTGGTGTTAAATTTCTGTGGACTGTGCTAATAAAATTTGAATACATTAAAAATATATGTACAGGCTCAGTGCCTGTGGCTAAACGGGCTAAGGCGCCAGCCATGTACACCTGAGCTGGCAGGTTCGAATCCAGCCCGGGCCCGCCAAACAACAATGACGGCTGCAACCAAAAAATGGCCAGGCGTTGTGGCGGGTGCCTGTAGTCCCAGCTACTTGGGAAGGGGAGGCAAGAGACTCGCTTGAGTCCAAGAATTGGAGGTTGCTGTGAGCTGTGATGCCACAGCACTCTATCCAGGGTGACAGCTTGAGGCTCTGTCTCAAAAAATATATATATATATGTACAGATCATTCTCATAAAATATAAAATACTAAGTACCTGTCTGAAAAATTGGCCTCAACTCTTCAACCTCTACCTCTAGAATACAGGATTTAAAAAAATACTTGGCCTTCTTAACAAATGTTAGTATGCTTACTTTTAGCAGAAAGAGAGAACATATGGACAAAGCTAGCACTCAGGAGAACTGAGCCCAGAGAAGAATACTGTCAGAGGCTTGTTTGTATGTAAGGAAACATACAAACCCTCAATAAGTTTACCTAGATTTTTTTTTTTACATTCATTTTTTTTTTAAATTTTGGATTGATATGAGGGTACAAATGTTTAGCTTACACAATTTTCATTTCTAAGGTGAAGTTCAAATTGTAGATGAGCCCTTCACCCAGGGGGCATGCTGAACACTCTCACATTGTGCACCTTAGGCAAGATCCCACCATTTCAATTCACTTTTAATACTGCCTGAAATTTCACCAGGTAGTTGAGGATATTACTTGGCAATAAAAATATCTCTGAACAATGAATCCATTCTACCAGTTTACTTTAATGCTAAAACCTGTCAGAGAATAGCAGTACTTCAGGAGTAGAAGTCTTCACTAAAAGAGGGAGAATACAGAGCTGGTGATTTTGAAATTTCTGAAGACTTTAGGAGTCAAACCTTGGAGAGGTACTAAAGTGAAAGACCACTCATAGGTCTAGAGTGAAAGACCAACACATCTCAGGTCTAGCCATCTAGCAATGCACTGAGATGGAGGGAGATAGGAAAGCAATGCAGAAAGTTTGTTAAGAATATGAAAATTGGGCGGCGCCTGTGGCTCATCGAGTAGGGCACCGGCCCCATATACCAAAGGTTGCAGGTTCAAACCTGGCCTCAGCCAAACTACCAAACAGAAAAATAGCCGGGTGTTGTGGCGGGCACCCGGCTCGGGAGGCTGAGGCAAGAGAATCGCCTAAGCCCAAGAGTTGAGGTTGCTGGGAGCTGTGTGATGCCTTTGTACTCTACTGAGGGTGAGAAAGTGACACTCTGTCTCTGAAAAAAAATATATATATATGAAAATAACCCCATGAGTGCATTAATGTACACAACTATGATTTAATAAAAAAAATTTAAAAAAAGAATGTGAAAATTATGCCTTTTCCCCCCTAACTTTTTTTTTTTACGATTTGTGTTGTGCCTAAGAACAAGGAAGTAAACGTGTACTTCTTTGTTCTCCTTTCTTTCACCTCCTGCTTGTCTCTTTCTCCCTCCTGTAGTATACAACTCCCTGTTTCCAGATTCAGAACATCACCTGATATTATGTGAAATATAATTTTAATTGCTTTCTGTCTTGAATGTTTGCCAGAGATGACCTACGAAATGAATGATGTGTCTACTGTCTTTCTTTATTTTGGAAAATGTTTTATGAGCTGTGAACAGCTGACATATAAAAGAACTTCCACAGTGAAGTTTTTTGCGTGCCTCTGTGTGTGTGCTGTGTGCCTCCCTCACCATTGGTCATAGGAGCTCTTAGAGATCAGGAGTCTTCTATACCAGTGTTCATCATTGTGTATTTTTAGGATCCACTTGTATTAATATCACTTAAAGTGAGAAACATACAGATTTCTGGTTAAGTAAATTAAAATTTCTGGAGTAGAAACAGTTCTCCAGGTTCTACCTGGACACTCACCACTGAGAACTGCTTTTTTATATTATGAAGAGGAAAAGAGATACAATCTAATAAAGACTCAGTAGTCTACCATAGCAACATAAAATTTTCAGTTGTATCATAATTCATTTGGTTTCTGTAATAGTCAAAGTTTATTTCATCAAAAATCCTAGAAGAGTATTATTCAATAATTTTATTATTAAGTTTGGAAATCATATTAGCACTTTGTATTGAAAGTTGAAAAGGGATGTCAGTTTTTGCCTGGTCTGAATTCTAGTTAATATAAGTTATCTCTCTGAACTTTAGAAATAAAAAATTCAAACATGAGCAAGGCTTTGTTCAGTAATATGTTGAGTTCATTAAAGGGAAATAAGTTCTTTGTTTTTTGATAGATGTCCATCACAGGAGATGTTGCCTTGGGTCAATTTGGGAAGCGCACACCATTAATTATGCATTTAAAACAATGTAAAAATGGTGATAATAATTTTAATGTCTACTGAGTTCTCTTTCTGTACCATGCATTACATTAGAAGAATCATATTCATTATTAAATGAGGCAATGCTCACAAGAACCTATAAGGTTATTACTTTTATTATTTCCCATTTACAGATGAGAAAACCAAGGCATAGAGAGTTAGGGCTAGGATATATCCCATAGCAAGGGTAAGTAAACATGTCACCAAGCTGTTTGGAGCATGTTCCATGAAGTAAGGAGGCCTGTTTTCTGGACAGTTTCATGTATTCCTGTCCTTTACAAGGGAGATGGAGAACGGAGACTGTCTTAGTTCTATGTGGAAAAAAGTAGGAAGTTTAAACTATAAGCTATAAAGTTGGAAGGGAGCTCAGTGAACATCTCTACAGACAGTGTAGAGAAGTCATCTGACCTCTTTTTAGAAAAAAAACACAAACAACAACAACAACAAAGTCAAGAAACAGAGAGATTGATTGACTTGCGTAAAAGCACACCTCTGTTAAAAAGATATCTTAATGATAGATTAGTATAAAAAATGGCTTAATTTTAACATACAGATTTGAAATGTCTGCCAAAGGCCTGAAAGTGTGGATAGTGGATGTTCTATCTGTGTTGCAGATTATTTGTCTTGTTTTAAGAGGAATAGGAGCTGGGCTTGCCAGAGATCATTTCTGCTCATCCTAACCCATCTTTGCCTCGCGGATAAACAAAGTCTTCATCCAGCTGCAGAGATAGCAAATAGGGATTGTCAGGTTTTATTGGAGGGGAAATGAGAGACGAAATTTAAACTAAAATAAATTTTAACACTTTTAAAATCCTGTTTACTATGTTCCTCATGGCTACGTTGATGGAGTCAAATAATATTATCTGGTTGTCCATATCATAATCCTGAGATTCTGAGACTACCCACTTCTTTTCATCCTAGAAATGTGATACCTCTCATCAGTAATAGTGCCTTATTGCATAAATGAGTCACAGGTTCTTCAGGGAGGCAAATATAAGTGTTAAAGCCCTCTTCCAACAAGTGATTGTTGTGTTGGATAATTGCTGGATTATGATGCTGTTGTGAAGTATTCCTGGCCAGAGACATAGAATGTTTCATGAAACACTGAAAAATATGTTTTGTATGAATTAGCTGACCTTTACATAGTTCTTTAAACTGAAATATAAAAAGAAGAAAAACTTCTTATTAAAATTGAAGAATACTTTCTGTAGTGGGTATCAGTATGTCATAACAGGAAAAAACACAATGAGCAAAGGTGCTCAGTAATTTATTTGGTTAAATAACAGAAACTGGTTACTGCAGGGAAGTCCCATAGGATAATGAAGAAGGAAGCCTGAAATTCAAATATGAAGAAATAAATATAAACTTAGAAGTAAAACTGAAAGATGGATAAGATTTGGCACTGAACTATCAGGAAATCATCTGTCTTCTTCAAAATAAACAGTTCTTCCAGAAAGAAAAAAATGAAATAAACATGCCATTTGATAAACAGACTTTTGGGTGTACCTGAAATTCCATGAACTTGACAAAAGAAGCCAATTACAGAGCATGTAAATTATTCTGAAAAGAAAAATAAATTATACAATTTTCAGAATTATTAGTTAAGAAAATAAGATGTTTTCTTAAAAACAAATTTTAAACTACTACAGGAGCCAAATGGAGTAGTTACAAAACTTTAACTCTTTGTAGTTTGCAAAAGTCTTCTTGAGGATTATTAGGATACTACCTTTCTGGACTTGTGAACAACAAAGAAGAATGGATGAAGAAGAGAAGTGCTAGAAATCTTGGGAGAAGGAGAATGTATTTTCTTAAGAGTTCAAAAATAGCCAAAATATATAGGCAGAGATAGTTATTTTTAATTCTGTAATTTGTATTCATGCCTTTATTAACACATAGGGATGTCTGTTTTATGGTTCCACTCCTACTAGCTGTGAGCTAAGAATGGAAATGGATTCTCTTGTGAATCTACAATTCTCTTGTGAATCCTTGAATCTTGAGGAACTGGTATAATGCCTCACAAATTGTAGGTGCTAAATAAATCTATAGGAAGAAGATGGCAATAAAATAAAGGATGGGAAGGCAGTAGGTTCACAGGGACAAGAGAACTATCTCCAAAACTTTGCTTGAATACACTCTATTTGCTGAGAAACACCCTGTCACCTCCAGCCACTCCCTTACTGTGCTGTACTGTTTCTTTTCAATAGCGCTCATCTTTTAACTTTGTAAGAATATTTATTAATTAAAACTGCCATTCTCCATCAATGAAAATGTTCAATGAAATGTTCACTCTGAACATTTATATACTTATATACTTTATATATTTAGATATACCGCACTGCATAGAATATAAAATATCTATCACCTCTTCTGTACCTTGGAATTTTACCAAGTCTTTGGAATAAAGGGCCAATCTTTGAACAAGGATGTTCTCAAGAAAATTAAAGCAGATTGTTTTTAATTGAAAAAGGTATTTATGCAAAGAATTTATTCCTCTCCTGATCCCCACATATACATACCTATCTTGTTTTAATGTGGCTCTAGAATCCTTAGGGGAGTGCCATAAGCCTACATAAAATTCAGAATGCTCATGTTTGCCTATAGACTTTTGGGTTATTGTGTGGAAATTTGATATCACAGAGTCTTTCCACCTGACCTTTGCACATTGCCAGACTGCTCACTTATTTTTCTAACCCAAGTTACATTTCTTGTACTGAAAGAAATCTTTCAGATCACTGAAATTGATCTTTCAAAGACAGTACTGTATGGCACAACCTAAAACAATTATAATATTTTAAATAACTTGGAGGGAGTTTAGTTCAATTACATAGGAAGAAAATACATCTCTGACATAGACATTCTTTGGATTAGAAATAAATTCATTGACTTTGTTTTCTCATGTCTATTGAAATAAAGCTTAAGAAATCCTTCCTCTGGGTGTTTGACATTTTGCTGCATAAAATAAGAACCTAGATTTTAAGATAGTTCAAAACTAGCAACACACAGCCAAATTCTATTTTATTTTATTCCATTAACAAGATTATATGTTTCCTACATGTTAGGCATTGGGTAGTGAGGAAGTGTGCAGTAGGGAATAAAAGTCTTTGTTCCAGTAGAGGTTATAGTTGAATAGGAATGGGAAAAGAATAAAATAAAAGCAAATACATTTATAAATATACTTTTGGAATAATAGTATGAAGAAAAAGAATAGGACACCACATGGGAGAATAAAAGTGGTCTCCTACTTTAGATTGGATTGCCAGGAAATGCCATTTAGATTGAGTCCTAAGGAATGAGAACTCAACCAATAAAAAAAGATCATGAAGCAGAAAAGAATTTGGTTTGAGGAGGGTGGTTTCAGTTTTATGATCAATGAGGTGTATGCCTTGTGATAAAAATTGGAGATACATGAAGGTCTTCTGATGTTGTGCAATATGTTTATATTTTATTGTAACTACAGGGAGAAGGCATTGAGGGTTTTTAGAAGTATAATGAAATGACCTAGCATGGATTTTAGAAAGATAATGCTGGCTGCTTTATGAACAATGTGCAAGAGTGAAAATGTCTTGGAGTAGGATTAAGAGAAGTAGATAGTAATGAGATCTGTTTTAGAAGTAGGATCAACAGAATTCAATGATGATTGGATGAGAAAAGACATAAGAAAGTAATGAGTAAAAGAAGATAGCTAGACATTTTGTTTAATCAACTGTTAATAGTGGGCTACTGATATCATTTACTAACAGAGAAGATATGAAGAAAAGCATTTATGTAGGAAAGAAATCAAGAGAGGAGACTGAGTGGTCTGTGAGATAGTCTAGTGGAGAATGTCATACAGACAAGTAATAGCTCTGAAACTCAGATGAGAGGTGGGCACTAGATAATTAATTTCAATGATGGTATTTGGTTTTTAAAACTGAAAATGAAATGAGAGCCTCTGGTGTGTGTGTAGGAGGGGTGTTTAAGGACAGAGGAAGGCCCAGAAGTGAACACCAAGCATGTATCACAGCAGATGTTGAAGGCATAAATTTGACAGAAGTAAAGTCAGCCGGGGGCGGGGGGGGCGGGGGAGGGTTTCAAGAAGCTGCCAGAGAGATAAGAAGAATATGATCTTTGAAAGTCAAGACAATACACAGTGGACACAAACTTTATGTCCACCCTGTATTTTCAGATTCAATAGTGATTAACTCTGTTAATGCTGCTCTGAGGGCCAATAAGATGAAAGGACTTAAAAGTCCCGTTGGATGTGACAACAAGGTAGTCATTTTGGACCTTTGAATGAGCGATTTTATTTTTAATTTACCACATTTTTGTTGTTTCATTCTTTCCTGAGTAATTTTGAACCTCCATTAATTATGATTTTTTTATGATAACCAAAGTAGTTTATTTCCAGATTTTGCCTTTAGTCTCATTAGTTTCCTTTTCCTGCTGAATGCTATGCCTTCCCAAAATTTTGTGTCAGAATGTTATAGTCCTACAATTTTGTAAAATTAGTATTTCATGATCTTAAAAGTGTGGCAACGTTATACTTAAAATGGGAGTACTTAAGCTGTCTTTTTGCTTTGGTACTACATTTGAAATGCTTTTGAGTTGTATACGCAATGTTCCAAATAGATGTTGGCCATTATTATCCCTTTATTTTTAATTACATAGCATCAATGAGTCTATTTTCTTAGCTTTTCTTTACCTATCAGTTTAAATAATAATTACTGATTGAAAGTAATACATGTAACCAATGGCCAGTTAATTAGTGAATGTTACTGTCTACTACTTCTACTACTAAGTTTGTACTTGCGCATGATAGTATTCAATAAGTATCTGTTTAATTTTGTTTAGTAATGGTTGAATAGTCAATAAATTCTAAGTAAGTACACAGTTATCTTAAACACTTTTAATAGATTACCTTTTAATGGGAATATATTCATTGGTCCTTCACAAAGATTTTTTTCAGAAATGTAAGATGTTTTTAAACCTACAATTTATCAGATCCCCACTAATGGATGTGTAGCCTTTTATCTTCTTTATACTTCTGCACATATGAAAAGGGTTTAGTATGGACTAGTTTTATAGATGTATTTTAGAGAAGAACTCAAAGGTTTTTAAAAAATTCTTGAAAGAAAGTGTGTAAAACAAAATTTTATGTATTAGGCAGACATAATATCTAAAACCTTTAAAATTAAACCATGGAAAATGCCTAGTATAGGAACCAGAAAAGTTTTTACAGAGATTCTTATAATATGTTAAACACTGTTGTTGACGTGACTGTCAAAAATTATTTCATTAGCATAATTTTTAAACATTATAGAAAACATAATTTGTACAATTTTAAAATAAGTATTAGGAGCATTGTAGAAATGAGTACATGTTGAGAAAATAGATTCTCATTAGAGTTATTTAGATTCCAACATTCTTTTACATTTTTCTTGACAGACTTCATTATGGAAAAAAATGGTTGTTTTCTTTTACAAAAATTTCTATTAAAACAAATGAAGTAATTATGTGGGGGTAAAGATGAGCTTAAGTTAAAGAAGGGCACCTCCCTTCTGTCATTCATGTCGAAGGTTCGCCCATAGGAGGGTCATGATTTGGTTAAGTCACAGGTAATCAAGGATCAGAGTAATTGCCAGAGTGAGACAGTAAAGTTGAGATGGGACTCAGATCTAAGCATAAGTACATTAGTGGAACTTCAGCTCTACAAAGGACTGAGGCACACTCTCTTAGAAGGGTGACAAGGGATTGTTCACCCTCTGCTATTATACTTTTACTTACTTCAGAAAGTTCAGTTCTTTGACAAGCCTTTAAATGACTGTAGAAGACAGAAAACTAACCTTTTTGTCAGCTAATCTTAGGGAAAGGGTTGCATACAGGGGGGATGATAGTTTTTCTCATTCATGCTGTTCCTTCTACCTGGAAAACCTCTAACTCACTTCTGTCTTTACCTATAAACTCCTATTTATCCTTCAGGTCTCATGATCAAAGAAACTTCCTCAGAAAAGTCTTCTACCTTCTATGGCTTTCCCAAACACCAGTCTCAATTAAGTCTTCTTATGAACAGTGGTTTTCCTTCGTAGTACTCAAAATATAATTATGAGTTAATTGTGTTAATTATTTGTAAATGTCTGTCAACTTTCTGAGGAAAAGGACTCATTTGCTCATCATTTTACTCACAGACTGAAGAAAGTGTCTAAGAAATAGTAGTGCTCAGTAAATATTTGTCAAACAGAAAGAAGATGCATGTGTGGATGAACAGACAAAACGTTATGCAAAAGACTCACAGCAAATTGAATGGCTTTGGGGTTTGCTAATTTGGTTATATTTTAGGCTATATATCATGGATCGAGAGTTCTGGCTGCTCCCCAAATGTCTTTTCGCAGTTTGCTGTGAAGGAGGCTAGTATGTAAAGAGTAAAACTTTCTTTTCTGTTAGAAAGCTGAGTTGCAGAAGGTGTTGCCGTGCAGAGACATTCAGATTATAAAGCAATGGTCAAGAAGCATTACAGCATATTCCTTTAATGAGAGCACATACTGGTTTGCCTCTCTTTGTAACTACTTATATTTATGAGAAAGTTTCTGAATTACACCACACATCTGCCTCTTACTGAGACATAGTGCTCTGTCTTGTTAGACCTGAGCCACCCACCTCATTGTGGAAGTGCAAAGGAAGCACATTATATGGAACCATTTTGAATTGAATTTTAGGGGAAAAACATGTTTCCATCTATATTATTTCCCATGAAGTTTCATGTTAATGAGACAGATGAACTGTTAGTGAAAGGCCGCTGTAACACAGCGTCCCCTAAGTAGGAGTCAGCTGATGATGAGTTGCTTAGTTTGGTGCTTGAGCTGACCACCACTTTGCCCACAATATTAAGTGTTTACCAAATGTCCTGAGCTACCAATAGAACCACGTGCAGGCAGCAGTTCACTTATAACCAATCTAGGTGATGTTTGACCTAGATCTGTATGTTATGAATGTTTTCATGGGCTCTTTTTCTCCCAATATGCTATAAATCCTGAGTTTTTTTTAATGCTTTGACAGAAACCTCACTCTTCTCAGTCTTTAATACATGTGGATAGCTTTGTTACAAATCTTGTGTCTTCATACATGCATATAATGAAAAATAAAGTGTTTACAATTTGAAAAGTCAACTGGACATCAAGTCAAAACATCTATGAAAAATGTTAAATTTTCTATTTTTACATCAGCATGGTATTAAGCAGAATAACCACTTATATCCAACCAATATGTGACTTAGTTGAACAGAATGATAATAAAATAAAGGTCTTTACTGCCATATATGTTACAGTGGCTATATGAAGCTTAGCTACCAAAGGAAAATAAAAATAGGAATAATTAGGACCTAGACTTAATTGTGACTAAGAGAATCCTTTTGTTTTCCATTTATACCTAATATTAATCAAGCCATATTAATCAAGTAAATGAATAAATGAAAAATAAATGAATATGGCAAAGTTTAAATACACATGCTTTTTAGAAATATTGCATAAAGTTATTGGCATTGGTACCTGAAAGTTAGATAATATTTTAGATCTTGCCATATATTTGTGTAGAGTATTTACACCCACAAAATTTCAAAGTGCTGTTTATCTCATAATGATATGAGAAAATTCTAGGTGATGTTCATCTAGAATTCCAAGGAAATTATAGTAGAAGAATGTTTCTTCTTTTTTCTAAAATGTTTGAGGATGTTATTCTGACATTACTATGACGACTTTGTCTAAGGTTATCACAAAGCTGGAGCATTGCTTAGAATAGTGGAGCAGTATGCTGGAGTGGGGAGTTTCTCAGACTTGGAAACTGTCATTGCCACTACCAGTGCCCTAGAGAGACTGGGAAAATTAGAGCTCTCATGAGAAGCCCAAACCTGTATACATTTTCAAAGATCTAAAATAGGCATAGATAATAGTTATTATGGTCAAGGTAGAGAGATTTCTATTTTTAATTTCTTTCATCCCTATTTTTTGCCTACCAGACATCCTTCAAGATTCAGTTCAGGTATCTCTTGTTCTGTGAAGCCTTCTTTCACCCAACTAAGTAGAGTTAATCATTCCCTATTTTATGTCACTGGAGTACCTAAAACTTATAACTAATATGTCACAATATTCCATTTATTTGCTTTTCTTGTCTGTTTTTCTCCCTACCTCTTAACACAGACTCTGAAATCCTTGAGGACCAAAACCATGTTTTGTGTATATTTTACCCATAGATCCTTGAAAAGGGTCTGGCATATGGTGCTCAATAAAAATCTGAATAAATGAAGAAATGAAGGAAACTGTAGGTCATCATAATGAAACATAATGGCATTTTATATGTACCTTTCTCTTCCCTGGCCCTTAACAGGTTTCCCTAAATGTCTCTCCTTCTAGTCAGTCAATGTTTCTTTAACTTCTTTGGATCATACTTAATCTTAACAATGAAATAAAGTATTTCCTTTTTATATGAATTTTATTAAAATGGTGTTTCACATCATTTTAAAAACTTATACAGATGGTATATAGAAGGTATGAGCATTCTCTTTCTTCTAAGTTTTGGATGTATCCAAAATTTTTGGCTTATGATCAACTCTATTTCATTTTTGGAAATATATTTTTATAGGTGAATAAATACCAATGAGTTGCAAATCTCATGAATGTGTATTTCCTGTCTTTTCTGGAGGCTGAATTGTTCATGTGATTTTGGCTGAAGTCATACCCATACACTAACTCCTCAAACTTCTTGAGGACCTTCGGTAAGAGTTTTAGATTCCTGGTGATAGCTAAATAAATATTTATATAAATTATAAATATACCACATAATAGAACTATCATGCTAAAAGTCTCTTATTATGGATGGAAAAACAGTTGTTATTGGCTGTCCTATTGCCTAGTTACTAATCTCAGTGGGTTCTCCTAAAGTGTGTCACTTACCACAGTTTAGGATGGATTATGGAGTCAGAAAGCATGGATTCAAATCCTGGGTTTGCTCCTTATGATATTAGACAAATTACTTTAGAACACTATGGATCAGACTTCATGGGCTTATTTCTGGTTTTATTTCTTAATAACCTGTGTGATCTTGGGCCAGAGACATCGTCATTTTGTCTTGGTTTCCTCATGTATCTGATTAGTGTATTAATAATATTTTCTACCTTATAGGGTTATATGTTTATTAAATGAGTTTATGTGCTCATATATAAAGTTATTTAGAAAAAGCCCTAGCTTATCGTAACTGGGATATATGTGTTAGCATTATTCCACTAGAGTGCGAGCTCCTTGAGGGTAGGGGTTTCTGCCCATATTTGTTCCTTGCTGTATCCCCAGTGACTAGAACAGTGCCTGTCATGTGTTGAGCGCCTAACAAATATTTTTGAATGAATATGCATAAATTGTCTTGTCTGTGAAATGGTAATAATGAGAGTAACTACCTTATAGTGTGTTTATAAAAATTAAATGAGCTAATATATATGAACACAAAATTGGCTGTTATCATCATTATTATTATTATGAAGGGCCATAATTAATATTAGAGTCCAAATATTTGTTCTTTTCCTGTATTTTCTAGCTATTTTCCTTTTATGACTCATGATTTCAGGATTTTTCCCCTTTCGTTCCTCTTTGAATTATTATCACTATTTTTTTACCCTAATCAATAAATTTATGTGCTTACTTCCATGGATATGTTCTGAGATAAGGGTAAATATTACTATAAATTTTAATTGCAAAAATAATGAAAATGGTGATTATTTAATTTTTCTTTTTTGTCTTCTCATGCTCTAAATATCTTTTGACCTCATTAATTTTTGTGCAAGTTTTAGATTGCCCAGCTACTAAAATGTAACATCTATTCCCCACTTTCAAAATTGCTTAGTAAAAACCAAAACAGAAACAGAAATCAGAAAAACTTAAATTTATTTGTACCATGTTGACATAAAACTTGGGATGGGGGACAAGTTTGTATATTTTATATTTCTTATTCTGGTCAAAGATAATTGCCCAATAATATTAAATACCTTTTTTTTTTTTTTTGAGACAGCGTCTCACTATGTTGCCCTCGGTAGAGTGCCATGGCCTCACAGCTCACAGCAAGCTCATACTCTTTGGCTTATGTGACTCTCTTGCCTCAGCCTCCCAAGTAGCTGGGACTACAGGTGCCCACCACAACGCCCAGCTATTTTTTGTTGCAGTTGTCATTATTGTTTAGCTGGTCCAGCTGTGTTTGAACCCTCCAACCTCGGTGTATGAGGCTGACTCTGTGACCACTGTGCTATGGGCGCCAAGCCTACTATTACATAACTTTAGTAACTGAAGTCAGTATAAAAATGTCAACTTCATAGACATAACTTAAATGCAAAGATAGTTTGTTACAACGAAAAATAAAAATAAAGTAAAATAATTTATAATTCTAAGAGTTTGTTTTTAATAAACCAAACCAAAATGTATCCACAAGTATTTCTATTTAGCATAGAATTATTTGCTATAAAAAAGAATGATTCAAGAGACAAAGGTAATTGATATCACTTAAAAAGATTCTTACATCAGTCTTCACTACTAATGAAACCTTGAGTTACCAAGGGCAAGTATATATCAAGAGGAAAGAAATTATCTCAATCTGCAATTTGGTTTATAACCTTACCCTGAGCAATTCTTGTCTCTGTAAGCAACCAGCCTCTTCTGGTTTAACAGGAAAACTAATTGTGAAGGAAGTAACTATTTCTTCTTCTCTTTCTTTTTTAGCATATTCGCCTCTGGGCCTTACTGCCTATTTTTTCCACTACTTACAAGAAGGGCTTACTTTCTCTTCCCTTCCTTTGGTACTAACCATCAGTTTGCATTCTCCTCATTGTCACCTGTATCATTTCTAGAACAGAAAAGGGCCAGCCTGCCAAAGGTGCAACTGTGTTCCTAATAGAACTAAAGTGATCTAGACATCAGATAACTACTTCATGTAACAACCTTTTTGTGCATTTACCTAAAAGACCAGGCCTCTAATTCAGGAATAAACTGATCTAGTAACATACTTTAAAATTTTTGTGATTTTTTTTTTAAACATACACATAATCAACTTTTAACTTTCTATCCTTGTTAGAATTGGTGGGATCAAAATACATATATAGCTTTGCAATATTGATGTGTTTATAAGAAAGGCAAATATACATTTAATATTGGTATATAGTTAGAATAAGCATTCTGGTTTTAAAGATGTATTATTAATATTTATTTATTTTGTCCAAGTAATTTACTATTAAGTTCAAATCATATCTACCACCTATTTTTTATATAAGTATATATGGTATAAGACATCTGTAATATGGTATCCAAGGCAGTGTACCTGAAATCAGACAACCCGAGTATGAGTCTTGCTCTGCCACTTTCTAGATATGCAAGTCATTTAATACGGTTCAGTCTTTATTTGCTCATCTATAAAGAGATAATGACATTCTCTCATGATTTATATAAGAATTAAGTGGTAAAATTTGTGCAATACATTCTATAAATTCTGAACTATAGTATATCCATAAAATATCTAACATAATCTATAAAATATGCTAGTACATATTCATCAAATACATGTAACATACTATGGTAAATGCAAGTTATATCTGTTTATCTTCAAAAAGATGATTTTCTTTTTTAAGGCTATCTTTTGCTTTTAGAAGGCAATATGTTGTGTATATTTGTGACTTACTTTTTTTGTAATTATCCTTGGATGATAAGAAATAATAATTTGGAATAGTGGATTATAATGATTCTAGAATTGGAATCTTTTACATAATAAAACTATTATATTGCCCATTATTAGAGAATGACATCTAAAATTACAAACACAATATGCATATTCTGACAGGGAGGAATGACCTGGGTAATCTTTTATCAGTAGTTTATTTTTATGTACATTTTTAAAATTCCTTAGGGGTGACACTACTTGTATCAGAATGGAACAAGGAATAATAAGTCAATATATTAAAATATATAAACCAGAAATATTATTTAGATGACATTATACATCTATTATACATTCTTGTATACTTATTGTAGAAAAAAGTAGAAGTCTAAATTTTCTCAATAATTTCAGCATATTGCACAAGCTATTGTTCAAGACTAGAAGTCTCTGGCCATTATTGTGGTCTATCTCTCTGGTACCTGTATATTGACACTTTATTTAATGCTTTTTTCTCCTAAATAAGGTGATTTGCTTCCTTCTTTCCCTCTCATTCTTTCTACTCCTCCTTGTACCATTCTTCTGTCACTCATGTATATCTATAAGATCCTGGGGACAAAAATCCATTAAGCTTCCCAAGACAACCTTGTTCTAAAACTGCAGGAGAGAAGTGATGCTCATGTAGAAGTAGATGCACCTGGGCTACTCCAGACCGACCTCTTGGCACATGAAGCCAGGTCATTAACACAGGGAAGGCAAGGCCCAGGCAACTCAAGCATACACACTGATTCAGTTGTTAGATTCTCTAACCCTGTGAAGTTACTAGAAGAAACCCAAGGTATAAACCCAAGGTATAAACCTTCCAAAGTGATAAGTGGAAGTGATAATTATCATGTCTATAGATACCAAAATAAAAGTTTTGCATCCACCCCAGCCAATTTATTTCTTTAAGATTTGACAGTCCAGTCCCTCTTTCTTGATACTTTCCTCCTTATCTGAAGTTAGGAATATCCTATTAAAAAGTACTCACATTTTTCTAACCAAGTAACTTATGTCTTAGGAGAATCTGACTCATAAACCACACCTTCTCCAAACATTATTGGATTTGTATGGCAACAGGTATTTCCTCTTATTATCCTTTTCTTCTTCTGGTAAATATCCTGATATCCTACCTTTAAAGGAAGGTAAATATAAAAAATGTTTTAAAGCTGCTAGTGTCACTCCTTCTGACCAAGAGAAAATGACAAGTATTCCTGGAAATAAAATGTTTTACTCTTTAATCTAAATTTTCTTTTATATAAAATGTTTATATAAAACATTTTAAAATATAAAAGTGTTTATTACATAGATTACATTTTAAACTATAAAAGTGTTTTATTACATAGATTCATGTTTTTCAAATTTTCCCAAAAGTGAGAAGAACATTTTATATCATGACTCAATACGTGCATGCACCCACAAATATTCATGAAATAATACTGCAGTTCATGCGCTAACCATATGAGCTGAAATTCAGTATTGTATTTCATTTTATTAAGTGCTAAGCAAAATCTGGTAATTTATTTTCATGACTTACAAAACAATTGTGACCCACACTTTAAAAAATATTAGATAACTTGCAATAAACTCCTTTCAGGTTCTAAAATTCTGCTTCTCTTCATATAATGAAAATATAATTTAATAAAAAATGTCTGTTCTCTGAATAAAGGTGATATAGTATGAAAACTACTCAGGGAGTTCTCTGAATATTCTCTTGAGATGCTATATTTGGGGAAGATGAATAATGAAAAGGAAATTGCACCAGGACGGTGTTGTAGTAACAGTAATAAGAAGGGACAAAAATCTATCAGAAAAAGCAAAAGCAAAGAACTTGGGTGATACTAACTCTAAACAACCCAAAGTTGTTACTTTTGTTATAATGTTACCCTTATTTATAATGAAATTTTTATAAATGTTAGCAATATTTAAGAGAATTGTTACTTGTATGCATCTTTTTTACCTTTCCAAGGTATCCCAGAAGTCACCTCTAATATTTTACAAAGCATTTACAAAATATTCTCTAGTGTTGACCACCTCTCTAGAATTTTGTAATGAATATTTTATAATTAAAGGTACATTCATCTACAATTTCCCGTTTTCCTTATGTATGGTAACTTTAGGGGCAACTTTTGGGACACCCTATAAATTATGATGCCCAAAGGCCAGAATCCTTAACATACCTAGAAGGTCCTTCACGATCAGTCCCTTTCTCTGACCTTTATTGAAGCACCCTCCAGCCACCCTGGCCTCTTTGCTATTCTTCCACATCATTCCTCAGGGCCGTTGCAATAGAGGTTCTCTCTGCCTCACATTTACTGTGTTTCTGGAGTATCTGAATGGCTAACTTTCTCAACTTCCTCAGACCTCTATTCAAATATCAGGTTGTCAGTGAGACCCTCCCTGAACCATTTTTTAAATTACAGAATATCCTATACCACTTAACTTTTTTTTTGCATGCATCCCTCTTCTAGCACAATACAATTTACTAATTTCTTGTGATGCTCTCCCCCACTAGAATGTAAGTTTAGTGAGAAAAGAGAGTTTTAGCTGCTTTGGTCACTATCGTATCAGAAGCTTCCACCTGGCTTATACTAGAAGCTCAATTAATATTAATTGAATGAGCATTTGGATCTCTCAGTACATCAAGCAAAGGACTAGTACATATATACTACCTAGAAAATATTTATTGAATAAAAGAACCATTTCATATTGTGCAATTTACATTTTACTAAACACTTTTGAAATTCCCTATTAAACACACCTAGTAATCATGCTTTGAAGTGATTAGGACTGGAATCTTTGTATTTGACATTCCAATCTTTATAACTAGAGAAACTCAAGGGTTGAGTGACTTTTCTCAGCTTAGAAAAAGTGGGGCAGTCATTTGACTCCTAGTAAAATGGGATTAAAGTTGTTTTATGTTCTGGGTTAGAGATTTTGTGTTTGCTGAATCCATCATGTAATGTTGCTTATAAACTACTTTATTCTACTGTGTCTGCTTTGCTTCCAAATTTATGTTAAGAAGATGTTACCATTTATTTAGATGTGAAGCCTTACAATATTTGTTGTCATTCCTAGCAACAATGGGCAGCAGATAATTTACCTTGGAGAAAGAAGGCATTAAAAATTCCTGAAATTAAAGCAAAGTTAATGACATTTATCAACTTTGCTTTTTCAGTATTGGTGTTTATCAGTTCAGTTTTTTAAAGCCTTTTTTCCTCTGTTGACTTTCTACCTTTTTAATAAAGAGTTTTTAAAAAGTTGAATTGTAGGTTCTCGTGAAACTTGATAAAAATTGGGGAGCCTTTGTGTTAATACTGAAAGAAAATTTCAATACTAGTTGCTTGTCTGTGCTTGAGGAGAGTTAATTGTTAGGTGAAGCTGAGGAAAGAGAAAGTGACTACTAAAAATTTACCTGACATATTATGTATCTGAGATGCTCAACTTCCTGCCTTATCCACGCGGAGGGACGAGGAACTCTCAGGAGCTACGTGGAGCAGCTGCCTAAAACCTGAGGCGCGCCCGGGAGCAGCCAGCCCCGCCGAGGGGCCCCCACCGCGCCGCCACCTCCCCTCGGGGCGCTGATTGGCGGGGACCACAGCATCAGCAGCATCTCCTGCCAGGGGAGGGCGAGACCAGCAGCTCCAGCCTCCAGGATCCTCAGCTCCTCCTGGGCGAGACTTCACTGCCAGCAGCCGCTTCTGCGCCGCCACCGCCTCCTTGTAACCCTTCCCAGCAAAGTGGAGGTCTTGGCAGCCGGGAAAGCCGCGTCTGCTGCGGGGCGGCTCCGGGAGCCGGGGGACAGAGTTTTAGGGTCCTGCGGCACCGATCCGGCCCCTGGACCATTGGTCCAGGAACCTCTGCTGTCGCCGCGCTCCAGCCGCCAAGACGCCGCGTATCTTGTACCGCGGGAAAAGCGGGTCCTCGTCCAAGATGGGCCGGCAGGGCTTAGGGGGTGCCGGCGCCGCGGGGCGCTCCATGCAGCGCTCCCAGAGCCGGAGCAGCCTTTCCGCCTCCTTCGAGGCGCTGGCCGGTTACTTTCCCTGCATGAACTCTCTGGAGGAGGAAGAAGGAGGTGAGACACCTAAGCCCACGTAGTTGGTGTCTCTGTTTAAGTCTCCGAGAGTCGGTGGCCGGAGGGTTGGCTGGGTCAGAGAGGATGCCGCGTAGCCGTGCCCTAAGCCCTCGGCTCTCCAGGAGTGTGCGGGGGGCGAGTCCCCTGGAGCGCGCAAGCTGAGCTGAGTTCTGCAGACCCAGGTGTTTGGAGAGCTCTGCAGGCGACCACTGGGGAAAATAGTGAAGTTGCGTTAGCAAGTGCTTGAAAGTTGTATGAGGGTGTAGACTGGTGGGAGGCAAAGCGCCTCCTGGATGCACCCCACTCTGTCTGGATTTTAGCGTTTGTCCTTAAAGACACAAATACTTGAAAACTAAAGAGAAAGGCAGCAGCAAAACTATGAGAAGGGCATCTCCCCGCTGGGTAGGGAAATGGCATCCATGGGGCCACATGTGGGCTTCTGGATCCTCGAGTGCGGCCTTTTGACTGAATCCAAATTTTACAGAACAAATCCTTTCATTAAAGAGATTCGTTCTGTGTCCTTTGGCTTCGGCGGAGGGTCCCCACTTGGAGATCTGGTGGAGGGCTACTTGTGGCCTTGAAGCGGCTGGTTCCTCACCCCTACAGGAGGATTGATTGTACAAGGCGAGATAGTGCTGTGGACACTTGGAATTCTGTTCGCAAGGCGCGATGCCATGAAGCTGACTATTGGTGGTCTGTCTCTGGTGTTTGAGTGGTTGTATGTAAGCTAATGGGAAAAATCTGGAGGACTCGCCATTTTAAACTTTTCACCAGGTGGTTAGAGTGCTTCCTACAGTTTTGAATAGCAATACATCTATTTTCTTTGAGAAAAACTTTCCTATAAGATTTAACAACAAATACTGAAAATATAATTTATAAATCAAAGTGAGAATTAACTGGTAAATAATAAGCTCCCAACATTTGAAATACTATTTATTAATTTATTGATATGCTATTTTCAAACTGTTCATCTTTAGACATATATCCACAGTAAGTTATTGTGATGTTAACCTTGTTTTTGTATGATAATGCTATAATAGGATATGTTTTGTCTTTATTCTGTGAAAGTCAATGACTTTTTCTCAGGAAATACGTGAGACCGATTTTGAAGAAACTACCTGCTTATAAGAACAGGCCAAAATAAAGTTTTCCACCCCCCTATTTTCCCTGATGGGAGGGGGAAGAGTGAAGGATGGAGGATTAATAATATGTTTAAATGTGGTCTTCAAACTAATTCATTAGTTAGAGCTACCCAGGTTTCTTCTAGTTTGTTGCAATCTCAATTTGATATAAATCAACCCAGGTTTAGCAGTAAGGTACTTCCCTACATTAACATTGCTTAATTTTCATACTAGTCCTTTGCTGGTTTTGTTTGTACATTTCACTTGTTTTCTATAATTAAATATTTAAAATTCTAGTAAATGTAAGTCAAAAAATTGATGTATTAAATTGAGTAAATAAATAATTGTAATTATAGCTGAAACTTTTAGGACTTATCATTAGCTAGTATTCTGTATTCTTTCAGGCCCACAACAGCCTTATGAGGCAGTACTTTTGTTATCCCAAACATTTTACAAATGAAGAAACAGAATCAGGAAGAGGTTCAGAAACTTGCCCAGGGTAACAGAGTCAGCATTTGAACACAGGCAGTTAGCAACACAACCTATGCACTCAGTTCCCAAACAGCACTAGATTATTATTTGTGTATATTTGGCCATGTTCACATACCTAATGAGTAGTGAGGCTAGAACTAAACAGGTATGCCTGAAAATACCTATTTTAGTAAAACATACATTATTATAAACTATTGCACAGCTTTCAAGTTTTACACAAGTCTTCGGTCTTACATTAGCTTTAGATATCATTTTTCTTTAAATTATAACTACGATTATTGGGTTTATAAAATATCATCCTGAAAGCTTTTTGAGACAGCAAGAAAAACTTATCTAAATATGAAAATTATTCAAAATTTAAAGTACATTTGCCTATCCTTGGCTCATATAGACTAATCCCAAAGGCAATTCCTACATCAACAAATGGTAAATTGGAACAGATTTCTGTCCCATAATATGGCTTCTTGAGTTGCCAAGACAAAATCTTTTATATGGAAGACAGCATTTTTAAAGTTAACCACATTGGTCTTTACTAGTAACTAAAGAGAAGATTCCATAAATGAGAGTCTTTCCTCTGGCTTATAGTCATTTTTACAGTCCTGAGAAGACATTTCAACTTTCTCCTTTGATTTTGCAGTTCTTCTACCACCTTTGAAAGTCCTGAGATTTTTGGAGATACTTCAACATACCCTGCAAAATTATGACACTTAGAAATCACTGACCTGATGCTGTGCTTCTCTATAATTTTTTTTCTATTAAGACACCCACGCAGGACATTTGAAAGTCATATGGATAACATACTCAGGAATATGTTATTATAGTCATAACTGTGAAATCCATTATCATTTATAAAGAAAGTAAATCTGCGCCTCTGTATGATTTTCATACTGGTTGAGAGCACTGTTCTGTTAACCAGTGTGATTCAGCTAAATTAACCAATCAATTCAGTAAGCCAGTCTAATTTTAAAGCTAGTCTTTTTAGAAATATGCAATAGGCAGATGATTGCAAATGCGCCCTGCCTTCCAGTACCATATCCACAGTTCATTCTTGTATAGCATACGTAGGCATTACCTATGCTTTTCTACACAAAAGATGCTGAGAAGTCTATGGAGAGACAATATTATTTTCATTCATTCATCATTCAAAAATATTGATTGATGTTTGATGTGATTGTAGCTATGAGTCTCTGAGTTAGGTGGATATACTGTCTACCCTCTTTGAGCTTACAGTCTAAAGGAAATACATAAATCGAATAACTATTTTAATAATAACTGGGAGAAGTGTTGGGAAGGGAAGGCAAAGTGCACAGTGCAGTTGGAGATTATAAGAAAACTAATTTAGGAGTTACAAAAGGGTGCCTTGAGAAATTGGGAGTTAAACACTGATTCAGGTGTCAGTGAAAGCTCCCAGTTTCTCATGAACCCAGCTGGTATCAGTAGCCTCCCACATATTTTGAATACAGTTTGCCAGAGTTCACAGCTAGTAAGTGGTGGAACTAGGATCTAGATCCATAACCTGGCTCCGGAGTTCATAATCTAACTACTCTATGTATTATTTATTATTATATTATATTTTATAATGTGCCAAGGCCATTCGAAGACCAAGCACAATAATAAAAGTTATTTTTTGTGCACTTTCTGTGTGCCACAATCCTTTTATGTATGATAATTATTTAAGGAAATTACTTTCCTCATTTTACATATGTGAAAACTAAAACTCAAAGATGTTAAACAACTTGCTCACAGAATATAAATCTCAATGGAGCTGACCTCAGTGAAGATGAAAGGGACATTCCTATGAGCAAAATAAGTTAAAATTGTTGGCTCAGTGCCTGTAGCCTAGCGGCTAGGGAGCCAGCCACATACACCAGAGCTAGCAGGTTCGAATCCAGCCAGGGCCTGCCAAACAACAATGACAACTACAAGGACAAAATAGCCGGGCGTTGTGGTGGGCGCCTGTAGTCTCAACTACCTGGGAGGCTGAGGCAAGAAAATTGCTTAAGCCCAAGAATTTGAGGTTGCTGTGAGCTGTGATGCCACAGCACTCTACCCAGGACAATAGCTTGAGACTCTGTCTCAAAAAAAAAAAAAAGATTGTTGACTGGTCTTTGTGGTATTGTTTTTGTATACTTGCAGTTTTGTTTTTGTTTTTTGGAGGTTTTTTTGGCATCCTTGTCCCTGGGGAGTGTATTCCAGATGTTCTTTGAATCTCCGAATTTATTTTTTAAAACAAAAATAATAATAGTGCCTTACATGTTAAGTTTATAAATTATGTTTGCTTATTTTATCATTGAATCCTCTGAGATAAGAATCATTTTCACTATATAAACTTGGTATCAACATTGAGTCTACCTACGTAATATAGAGTATTACTGTATAGAATTTTTAAACATTACATGCAAACATAAGAAAGAATAAACTATATAAAAGAAATGTTACCACTCTTAATAGGAGAAATAGCCCCACAATTTCTCACCCACAGATCCAAGGACAATTGGTTATGGCCATGTAATGTAGAAAAATGGCAAATATGGTTTGGCAATCATACAGAAGAGATCCTATTAAATTAATACTACTTAAGTATTAGATAAATACCCAAGAGTTTGAGGTTGCTGTGAGCTGTGATGCCACGGCATTCTACCCAGGGTGACAGCTTGAAACTCTCAAAAAAAAAAAAAGAAAAGAAAAAGAAAATCATAGGTGACTGTGGATGTTTTTAAAGGGGATTTTTTTTTCTTAATTATGACTGAGTACATGTAACAAATTTTCATAAATAAGTCCATATATGTTCAACAGTAGCACAATACTTTTGTATTAGATTTGCATTCTAGACAGGTAAGGTAGAAGCAAAGATTTTGGAATTAAGAAAAATAAAAGGGACAATTCCACTCAATGCTTATCAAACATTAATCTAAGATTCAGAATCTTTCACTGCTGTATGTTCAAATATTATCCTTAAAGTAATTTAAAACTTCAGTAAAACCCCAACTTGCTTTCATCCTTTAGCAGGTTCACCAAATTCAAAACCAGTAATGGAAATGAGTTTCCCTATAGAGACATCTTATGTATAATGACTTATGAAAGAAACCCACTAGATGGTTGAAATAGCAGCATCTCATTCCTACTGAGGACTATGTTTTAATGTAAATATTCTCTATTGTTAAATAGGCCCTTATTATGGGTCAGACCAGATCATCCTATATATTTATTCTATCTAATGTTGTAATAGTTTCTGGTTGGGAAGGAGGGAGATTTACCTAATGCTATGTATTTATAATAAGATTATTTGAACATTTAAAGCTAACATAAAAATGAAAACAGGGTATTTATTTTAATGTGAATAATGTTTTATGCAAAGCTGCTTTATCAAACCTGTAAGCAGTAATCCTACCAGACCTCATGAGGGGCTAAAGTAGGATCCGCAAGGCTGTTGGGAAGCCATGAGCACTCTTTCTCCATTTCTTGCCATTGCTTCCATCTCTGCCTAACTGCTTTGTTCCTTCTCAGCAGCTAGTTCTCTCCCCTGCCCTGTTAGCCAGACCATGTGGCCAGTAGAAAATGGCAGCTAGTGGCCTTCAAGTTTACCTGTCATAGTTCCACCCACACTGCAAATTTCTCTTTCTTTTTTGATTGAGACAGATTTCTACCCTGTGCCCTGAGCAGAGTGCAGTGACATCATAGCTCACTGCAACCTCAAACTCAGACTGTGAGCATCCTGCTGCCTCAGCCTCCTGAAGCCACTGGGATTACAGGCGCCTCCCATGGCTCCCATCTGGGTTTTTCCCATTTTTTTCATGAGTTGAGGTCTCACTCTCACTCAGACAAGTCTTAAACTCCTAAGCTCAAGCAATCCTCCCTCCTCAGCCTCTCACAGTTCTGGGATTACTCATTCCCAATCCTGAATTCCCCAAATTGAGATTTCATTTACCCAGCTTGGTTCAAGTCAATACAGCCAAAAGGCAAAACAGTGTTTATCAATTTAGTTGCCAACAGGCATTTCTGTGGGCAGCTGGGAAGGGAAGTGGTTGCAGACTTTGCCAAAGCTATCTGCTCTTGTCTGGATTATCAAAAACAAGAGAATTAAAGTATCATTTTTTTTAGATTTAAATCTTGTCTAATGAAAGGAATTTACCTATTTAAAATAAAGTGATTGAGGCTGGGTGCAGTGGTTCACGCCTGTAATCCCAGCACTCTGAGAGGCCGAGGAGGGTGGATTGCCTGAGCTCACAGGTTCAAGACCATCCTGAACCAGAGCAAGACCTCATCTCTAAAAATAGCCAGACATTATGGGGGCACCTGTAGTCCCAGCTACTTGGGAGGCTGAGGCAAGAGAATCATTTGAGCCCAAGAGTTTGAGGTTGCTTTAAGCTATGATGCCACGGCATTCTACCCCAGGGCAGACTGAGTGAGACTCTGTCTCAAAAATAAATAAAAAATAAATAAAATAAAATGATTGGTTGTTCTATTATTGTTCTTGTAAATCTGAAGCCAGGAAGGTAACATACATCAGTGAAGTAGGACAGGTGTAAAACAAAAGAGAAAGACAAGGACTCTGAAGAGCTGGGGGAGGCGTACCCATCCAGAAAGAATGATGAGTACTAACTGATGCTAAATTGAATATCAGCCCAAGGTTGGCAAATTCACTCTTCCTTTTCCCCCTAAAGAAGCTATAAATCTGGTTGTTTATTTTTAATACCTTTAAATTTTAAAATGTTCGCACTTGAATAAAAACTAATTTTTAAACATTATTTGGGCCAAACAAAACACACTTATTGACAGAATGTGGACCAGAGACTTTCTACCAAGGAAATGGTTTCCTCCCAATTTTTTTCTCCTCTCTTCTTTTCCATTCTCACTGTCACCTTGACAGTTTGGACACATTATCTCACCTTCAGAATCATTGGTCCCTTCCCAACCTGCTTTTTCTACCTTCTATATCTCCACTCCAACCCAAGTTCACTGTCCCTTTAAATATAAATTGATATTTATATCCCTTCTTTTTAATAACATCTTGTTCTGTTTCTTTCATTCTGTTTGGGGTAGGGTTTTGTTTTGTTTGGTTTTGGTTTTGGTTTTTGAGACAGGGTCTCACTGTTATCACCCAGGCCGTTCAGGAACACATTGGCTCCAGTGATCCTCCCACCTCAGCTTGCAGAGTAGCTGGGACTATTGGCACAAGCCACAACACCCAGCTTAAGTACCATCTTGATCTTGACACTACTTTTCTTCAAAAACCTCAGTAGATTTCCATCTAAGTCTTTAATAATCTGATTTTTACATATAGTTTAGTTTTTGTACCTTCTAAGGGTGGCATTTCTATAAAACTAAGTTCTCTTGCTCTTGGTTTCCAAATTTTTTCTTTTTAGAGACAGAGTCTTACTTTATCACCCTCAGTAGAGTGCTGTGGCATCACAGCTCACAGCAACCTCCAACTCCTGGGCTTAGGCAATTCTCTTGCCTCAGCCTCCTGAGTAGCTGGGACTACAGGCGCCTGCCACAATGCCCGGCTATTTTTTTTTTAATTAAATCATAGCTGTGTACATTAATGCAATCATGGGGTACAATGTGCATTTGAAATATTGTCATCAAACTGGTTAACATAGCCTTCACTGCATTTTCTTAGTTATTGTGTTAAGACATTTATATTCTACACTTAATAAATTTAACATGTACCCTTGTAAGAAGCACCGTAGGTGTGGTCCCTCCAATTACCCTCCCTCTCCCCATCTTCTCCCCTCCCC
>CAUYRH010004128.1:0-11258 GCA_963574655.1 Perodicticus potto | reverse complement strand
AGCTCCATTACTCTAGGACCGGTCACTGGTATTGTTGTGCCCAGATCACATAATCCTCAAAGACCACCAGGGAGACAAACTCGATGCAAAAGCAAAAGAGCCTTTATTCAAGCTCAAGCCTGGGCCCTCAGTTTACCCATCGCAGCGGGAGTGTGCTGAGAACCCCGACCCATGGGTTGCTGGGGGTTTTATTGCGGGTACTAGCAGGATAGGGGATTTCCAGGCTGTGGCGAGTATGATTGGCTACTTCAGATACTTTTTACGCCTCTTAGTTGGGCTTGTATCAGACAGTTGTTTTTGGCTTGGGCTGCTATCTTGTGGGCAGGGTGAGCACCCTACTTGGCCTTGACAGACAGAAGTGCTGGCTGCTATCTACAAAATGGAGTTACTCTTGGTCTTTCACCACCTCTGGCCCCCATGAAATGAAAGGAACAGATTTACCCTCCTACCTGAAACAGGCAAACACTTTTTTAAAAAGGACAAGATACTGTATAAAAAACAATGGCTTTAAGGTACTGGCCACCAGGCAATGGAGGACAGTGAGGCCGACCACAGCACCAGCTTCCCATCTGTGGGAGTTCTGGGCTGCGACACAGGATGGGAACCCAGGTGGAGCCTGAGTTGAGAGACTCTCACAGAGCTGAGAGTCTGTGGAGACCACGGCAGCTAGAATTCACAGGACAGAGTGTCAGAGAGGCAAGAGCCTCACAGAGAGAAGAGTCTAGAAAGTGTCTCTGAAACAAGAAAGCCTGATCCCTATCTCTAAGTTCACAGATTGTAGTCACCTAGGCTATTGGCCAACTCAACTAAATTTTGAGTGTATGGAGATTCTCTGCCTGTCAGTTCTCTCTGACAGAATGGTTACTGATTAGTAATCACAAAGTGACCCACTTCTGCTTCATGAAAAGGTAATATTTAGGATTTGGGGTTTTTTTTCCTTCTGGACACACATGCATCCTCACCTGTGACAGATATGTGAGGAGCAATTTTCGAGTCATAGATCACTGAATAAGTAGATGACTATAAATCTTAAAGATTCATTTTTCTCATCTACAGGAACAGCAACTGAGGTTCAGACCAGAAAAATTACAAGTTCATGTTCTCTGCTGCCTACTAGGGTTGCCAGATAAAATACAGGGTGGCATTAAATATTTGGAACATTTACACTTACAAAAATATTTGTTATCTATCAGAAACTCAAGCTTAACTGGGTTTTCCCCCCTCATATCTACTTTATTTCCCAAAGCTATTAGATTTGAGTCTTTTGATTGAGTGAAAAGGGGGAGTAAGAGGTACATGTGCTGCAGGAACTGCTCAGCTGGTGACTCTACATAACCCTCCATGGCAAAGCTGGGACCCAGGGGCCATGCTGGGAATAATGCCTTTCTCTATAACTTACATTCCTGTTTTTAGTAGACTCACCATTTTCTCTTGCTTCACTCTCTCCCACTACTGTAGATCAAAGTTCCCCTAAAGTACTACGAAGCTACACGAATCCCATGCAACTCCATCTAATGACACAAAAATCAAAGCAACTTAATCCCCAGGTTTTGGTACCTGGTTAAAATGGCATGTCACCCCTCCGGTGCCTTTCCAGCTCCCTTAGAGTACATGTTGATATCTTTATAGCAATCTCCAGCCTGCATCCCCACCACTGTGACTGCTCTGCCATGGCCCCCTCAGGAACACGGACTTCCTGCTCTTGCCTCCTAAACACTGTCCACAGACACGTCCATGGCTCACACCTACCTCAGGCCCCTGGCCAGGGAAGCTTCTTTCCTTCCTCATGTACTTTATTCTAGTTATTCTGTTTTACTTCTTTTCTGGCATATTATATATTTACTTACTTACTTATTGTTACCCCCTGCTATGGTTTAAATATTTATGTCCTCTCCAAATTCGTGTTGACACTTAATCCCCACTGTGGTGGTATTAAGAGGTGGGGACTTTCAGAAGGTTATTAGCACCTTATAAAAGGGCTGGAGGAAACTAGCTTAGGTTCCTCTGACCTTTCATCTCTCCCACCACATACAGAAGCAGCATCCTTCCCCTCTGGAGGATTCAGCTACAAGGCATCCTCTTGGAAACAGAGAGTAGCCCTCACCAAACATCAAACCTGTGGTGGCCAGAGCATAGACTTCCCAGGCTCTAGAACACAAGAAATCAATTTCTATTGTTTATAAAGTACCCAATCCATGGCATTTTGCTCTAGCTGCACAAATAAACTAAGACACCCTCTTCCCTGCACACACCAGAATAAACACTCACTTAGGGAAATCACTTTGCTTTATTCAGCATTATATTCTCAGAGTCTAGACTAGAACCTGGCATGTATTTGGAATTTAGTAAACACTTGCTAACGGAATCAATGAGCTGGCCTAAGGTCGTGCTTTACTCTTCAACTGACATGTCCTTGTCTGATTGCTAACTGTCAGCCAAATTCAAACTGATTCTATAGAGCACAAGGTTTGGTACAATGCTCCAAACCTGTCTACACTGTATTGTTTGAGGATTTGTAGACCAGGGCCACCTGACACCCAAAGAGAGACCCTCTGCCCATTTTTTCATGGTAATTATTTACTCCGTGGCTCTTAAAAGCTTTCTTTGAAAAAACTATAGTGTAAATGTTCTTGGGAGGCAATTAAATTTCATGGGTCAACACTTTCCCTGTCAGACTGATAGGGATGGATTATAGAGGTTTTATCAAACAAGGCCAGAGGATTGGGAAAGAGTTGAGGGATTCCGAGAAGCAAGCTGGAATACTGAGAGGGATGACCATTTGGTCAAAAGGAGTTAGCCGTCTTTCATCAGTCAATCCACTCCTTGGAATTCCTTCCTCCTCAAACCACCTGTCTAATCAAGGAAGGTGGTAATGAACAGAAAGGACTTCTTTGGTATCCAATGGGACACTATTTCCACGTATCCATGACAAAGCACAGGTGTTCTGCTGACCCACTGTTTTGTCCTTTCCAACCCACCTCCCTATTACCATTGGACACTTTTTCCAACTCATGCTGAGTTCCCAGGAAAACACATCCTTCTAGGTAGTTCAAAGTACTAAGGTGGCCACTGAGAGTACTTTTCAGGAATTAGTATGGATTCTAGAGGAGAGAGAAACACACTCTTGTCTCCATGATACACACCTGTGAGGATGCTAAGGGAATCAAGCCACTGTGGGCCGCCTTGTCCCCATAGAGAAAACATGCCTGGAAATGAAGCAGAGCCAAGTCCTGATGACATAGTCTAAATCCTCAGGTCAACTGAGTCCTAAGCCAGCGCCACAGCTCAGACCATCAGTTACATTAGCAAATAAAGTTTTCCTGTTTGCAAGCTCACTTGAGTTGGGTTTCTGACACTCACAACTGAATGAGCCTTGGCTAATGTACATGATTACTACCAACAGTCCTGATTCACTTGTAAGTATCAGGGAAGCATCACCCAGTCAAGTGATCTAGCTTCTATGCTTGCTACCAGAAACAGGATTTATTGAATTCATACTTTTATGTAGGTTAAAAGAATACATCAGTACACCAGAGAGGTTTTCATGGTTCTCTAGAGCTGCTCAACTATTTCTTTCTACTATGAAAGCCAAGACAAAACTCCCATGGTTCCAGAATCTTATGTAGCAGTCTAGGATCTTGGCCATGTAACTCAGTGGAAAGGCCTAGGGAAAAATGTCTAGAGCGTAGATAACAGATAGTTTATAAGGTCACGTCTTACTCAGTTAAACTCCAAGCCACCACGAACTTAATGAAATAAATTAGGGGAGTGGTTTAGAGCCTTATCCAGAACTGTGGCCCTAAAGAATGAGAACCAGCCATGGTCGCTAGCTCAGATCCCTAAGTGCCTCCTGCAGCAAAAATACTCACCCAAGAAGACCAAAGTTTTCTTTTTTCAGTTTGACAAAAAAATAACATCACCTTAGATTCAGAGAATACTTCACGTATTTCTCATATTTCTATAAATTATCTCATTCGGATTTTCACAGGACATGGGAGGTATGTCTTATTCCTATGTTCCAAATGGGAAAAACCATGGCTTTTCAAGGTTTCCACTTGCCCAAGGTCACATAGCCAGTTAGCGGCAGAACCAAGTCTGAAACAGATCATCCTGCTTGAGAATTCACATTCGTTTCATTATGTTTCCAAGTTTCGCTAGCACAGAGATTTTCAACTGGTGTGCTGTGGTACACTGGTGTGCCATGAGAGGACCTTGGGTATGCCGGGAAAGTTTTAAAGATCATTAATTAAATTATTTTCAAAAGATGTTCAAAGCAAAGTATTTTTTTTTACTTTTTTTTTTTTATCAATAATTTAAATGTGTCATGGAAGTTTAACTATAGGTTCAAGTGCGCCATGAGAAAAAAAAGGTTGAAAAACACTGCTCTGGAAGATAGTTTCCAAAATACTTGATATCTGATACCAAAAGGATGGATTTTAAAGGTAATGATTATGTGTACAGATTAAAGGTATACATTCTATCTAGAAAGAACAAAAATAAGCCTATATGTTTCAAACAGCAAATTAATTCATTTCAGTCCTGTTTATACTTTTATTATGAACTTTATCCATTTCCATTTAAGTCTTTGTTATAGTGCTCATGGTTCTCAGTTTCTGAGAATGTGCTTAACTTGCATATTTGTATACCCAAGTTTAATGTTTTCCAATTTTGACAGTTAAAAGTAAAATGATAAAATGGTAAATAGTCTTCTATAGTACCATAATTATTATTGATTTTTGTTGAACTAATTGGATCAGCTATTTCAATGACCATAGTTGTACCATGTGTAGCCCAAAGAACCCGAGCTTTGAGAGCAGATAAACTTGGTTTCAGGTTGCAGCCACCCTGTCTGCAGAGCCTTGGCCAAATTACTTCTTTTATAATTGGTAAAGAAGGGATGAAATATTTACCATTTAGAATTGTTGTGAAGATTAAGCAAGCATGTGAACACGAGTACACACACATACAATGAAAGTGAGTTTTTCTCCTTTAAAAGATCACCAATATGTTTCATCATTTTTAGTCACCAGTGTAAGCTAAAAAAAAACCACACCACCACCAGCAATATTTTGATTTTACATACTGTCATCATTTCTACTAATAAAAGGCACCCTTCCAGATGTAAGTCAACCATGATATTACCACCGCATCCATCCCTGAAGGGGGAGAAGCAGTGTTCCTACCTTCAGAAAGAATAGTAACATGTGGCTTACTATTACAAGTGAGACATATTCATATGAAACAACTGTTTATCTCTAAGTTGACAAAATATTCCATATGCTTTTTGGCAACCGCATTCAATTTTTTTACAACTCTTCTAAAATTATGGCTGGTTAATAATCTTCTGGCTCAATCTGGAAATTATCCAAGATTTATTTAAAGGACAAAATCAGTCAAACCCAACCAAGAGTAAAGATATTTTGAAGGACTTGGGGGAATCAATATTATGCACAGACAGATTCTGCTTATTAAGTATTTAAAATCAGCATTTTGTATCAGGGACACATAGAAATATTTGAATAGAATTATTAGCTATGAAGGTAATGAGAAACAAAATTATGGCTATTTGTTTTGTCAAAAAAATGATTCATTTTATGTTTTCTAAAATTACATTAATTTAGATCAATGTATCATACACACTTGCTGAGAGTTTTGTCACAGAATTATTATTCTATAATGAAATCTATAATTTGACCTAGAAGAATCTGCAGGGATTCTAATAGGCTTACATGCCGAGGCCGTTTATATTAAATATGTATCAGGCATACACATTGCCAGGAAAAATTTACTATTAAAACTTCAAAGGTATTTCAATTCATCTCTTTGTGATTACTAAAGACATCTGACACCCACTGACATAAAAAAATAAATGTCAGCATTTCTCAGTATACTGTGAAGTTAGTTTCATGACTGTATGCAAGTATCATATAGAGTTTAGGTGTGCTCATTTTCACAAAGCCCAATTTTTTTATTTTTTTATTAAATCATAAACACACAGATCATGTATACATTAGTTCATTTATGGGGTACAATGTGCTGATTTCATATCTATTAGTATAGAGTATAAATGTCTTAATATAATAAGTAAATGAGATGAGGTACATATTAACCAGTGTGATATAGCATTTCCAATTTTTTTTTTTAACTAAAGATATTGGCCCACGTTTTAAAAAGAGAAGATTTTATCTTACACTGATTTGATATCCATAAATGGTTAAAAAGCAAATACCAACAAAGACAGTTAAAACATGGTAGAGAGATCTCCCACCAGTCACTGCATTTCAAACCTCTTTATAAAGTCCTGGTTCAGAAGCAAAGTCTTCAAGATTCCTCATGTCCACATCAGCCATCATGGCCACTCATTCATTTTAATACTGCTTCATAAGAAAGATGCAAATGAAAAAATAATACCAAAGTAAAAAGCCACTAAGAGCTCATTTAAATAATTATGTCTTCAGTGACTTGATAGTGGACTTGGTCACTCATGGCAGGGTCATGGCTGGTGGAGAGGCAGGCACTGCCCTTCCACACACATCTGTGATCAGATCCCTGATTGCACACATCCCTCCAGTTGGCACCATGGTCAACCTAATTAGTCCTGGCCCTCTCAGGCATAATTTCATAACGAATAGCACCAAGTCCCACTGAGAACTGACAAAACACAAATTTGATATCCCCACGGCAAGACTTGAGCCCTTGAGCATCATTCCCTGCGGCATCCCTGCCTCACTGACATGCCCTTATTAGTCTGTGCAGGATCTGTGCTGAATGGATCATCTTCAAAGCTGGTGACTTAAGTCTAACAGAGCTGTTTAATATGTAAAGTTCAGCCTAGTGTTGACAAAAACAGCCTGTCTATATTTTCACTGTAAATCAGCTCTAAAGTAGAGCTGGAGGGTAAGCTGATGAATTAAGAATATTTATACAAGGCAGAGTACAAATTTACATGACAAGAGTGACAGAAACACCAAGCACCTGGTTCAGGCTTTTCACGTATCTGACACAACTGGTTTATGAAAGGAAGCCTCTTATTTGCCTTATATATTTAGGGAGTAAAATCTAATTGGGAGGCTCCCACTCCATTGTTGTTTACTAATCATGAGAGAGAGAGACTATTAGATGATTCGAAGATGCTGTTAAATATAAGGTTTACTATCCATATAATAACCTTTGTAGGGGTGGGGCACTCACATTGTAAGATGTAGTCTATTTAAAAAATGTTACATGTTGGGGAAAACATTTGCCCAAGTTTTAAATATGACACATCTTTTCCCCCATATGGCATCACACTGAACATACTATTTTTAACTATTTCCTCAATAAAATTTTACATTTTTCCATGTAAATAATTATTCTACAGGTCAGAAATTTTAGAATTTCTATAGCATCATTTTAATAGCTATATAGTAGTTATCTAAGGAGGGGGAGAGCGCTGAAGCTAACCTTTGGAAGACCTATCACAGGATTTCACCAGGTAGCTTAAATTCATGGCCTTACACAATATATTTGTGAAATCAGATACCTGTGACAACAAGAAATTTACCACTCGACCTGACCAGGGTTATTGCAAAGACAAAATTTAAAATTTTTGAATGAACTTTGAGAAGTTAAAAGTGCTCTATGAGTTGTAGTGCTTCTATCATTATGGGAAGACATCTGAGAAGTTCTTCACTCCATTCCCCTTCAGGACAGTTGTCCCTATGAAGCAGTGCTATTTTTAAGACCTCATCATAGCTGAGCAGAAGATGCTGCTTCATGAGACTCTCGAGGGGCCCACTTCACATGGTGCAGATGAGAAGGGCATTAGTGCATATTTGGCCCTGGGCTGCTAATGCGTTTAACATGTCCCAGTACTCAGAAAATATCTGTTACAGAACCAACAGTTGTTTCCGGGTGACCAGATCACAGCAGGTGTCTAAGACAAGCTGCTGACCTTGCAGACTCTATTTCACATTTACCTGCCTGAGTTGTCTTGACTTTTAGGTTCGTATGAGTGACCCAAACAGCAGCTCAAAGATCAGAGGTAAGGAAAGAATGCTAAAATATTTACTGAAGAAGGTTCATAGAATATTTTTTTCATTCAGGTGACAGCAATAACACATTGGATTATGAGTTGGGGTGAGAAGAAAGGGAAAAAGTGATAACACCTTTGGCCATTCCCCAGTAGAGGCCAACTCAGGCACTTTGCTATGGAAGCCAATTTTTAAGAACTCCTCCCCGCCCAAAAAAACCAAACATCTCTGCTCCATTACCTTAAGAAACTGGCCCTTTCCTTTACCTTGTTCTGCCTAGCCCACTATGAAGGAAGATCTCTACAAAGGAAGTTGGAATTAGTGATAGAACTTAGCCCTCTCTAGCCTTCACAGATGTCTAAGCAGAGAAATTGCTCAGGTCCAGCCCCACTCCCACCCGGCCAGCACGTGAATGCAAAGAGAATCAGGTACATCAACTGTCTTTGTCAACAGGAGTAGGCTTTAAAAGACGAGAAGTCACAAAAGGGCACATATAGGTGTGTGGGAAGAAGGATTCCATCTCTTTGCCTTGATAGTGGGTAGGGTTGATCATTCCCTCTATTTTCCAAATCAGGACACTTTGAAGAGTACAAGGTTGTGCTGTCACAGTAACTACATCAGGACAGCAGCATAAACCAAAATGGTCCCAATTTACATATGGCCACTTTAGCGTTAGGACAAATATTCATGTGCTTGCCCTCACAAACATAATGCTGAGTGAAAGAAGCCAGGCATGAAAGAATACAAACACAATTTCACTTAACTAAATTTCAAAACATGCAAAATTAATCCATGAGGTAAGGCAGCAGGTTAAAGTTCTCCCTGGAAGGAGGAGGTCAGAAGAGGGGGGCAGGGCATGAGAGGGCATTTGGTCATTCTGGTAACATTCTGTTTGTTGACATGGTGGTAATTTATTGAGCTATACCACACGGAGTGCTCTTTCCGGTTTGTCCTACTTCAATTTTAGAAGTTTATTTAAAAAGGAAGATTTAGGACAATGATAATACAAATGTAGATACATCTTTCTTTCCATTTATTTTAGTTATCAGCTACCATGTCACTATTCTTGCCTGTGGGGTTGGGAGGGAGGGTCTAGGAGAAGCAGCTATAGCTGGTCAACAATTCAGTCTTCATTTCTGAACCTAGGAAAAGAGAGCTTGGTTCTGGCTCAACTGGTTTATTCAATTGTAACAATGGTGCTTTTTCTCTCTCTCTTTTTATAAAATTTTGAATTAATATAAGGGTATATGAGGTTAGTTTACATTGTTTGCATTTTTAAGGTAAAGTCCAAGTTATAGTTGGGTCCTTCACCCAGGAAATGTGTCATAAACCCCTACATTATACCTGTTAGGTGGGAATTTACCAAGTCCCCTTCCCCCTCTTCTTGATTTTAATTGTGTTTTTCTCCTTTGGGCCTGTAACTATTAGTAGTTTAGTAATAGTTTCAGCTTGGAATTGAGTACTTGGAATGCTTGCTTTTCCATTCTTGAGATACTTGCTTAGAATATTAGACAAATCTAGCCGGGTAAATACAATATATGCAAAGTCATCTTTTTCATGGATGAATAGTATTCCACCATATACATATACCACAGTTTATTAAGCCATTCATGGGTTGATGGGTCCTTGGGTTGTTCCACATCTTTGCAATTGTGAATTGTGCTGCTATTAACATTCAAGTGCAAATGTCCTTATGGTAAAAAAATGTTTTTCTTTTGGGTCAATACCTAGTAATGAAATTGTGGGATCAAACGGGAGGTCTACAATATTACCTTTAATTGGTTAGCAAACAAATACCAATTATGTCATACAAATCTCGCTACAATTTAGCTCCATTTCATAAATGAAGAGGCAGAGACTTAGAAGGGGGAGGTCACCTGTTAAAAGTGACAATGGTATTTGATCTCGGGTGAGATAGATTGTTAAGCCTGTACTCTTTACTATGGTGTCTCTGATTTTTGGTCCTCAGTTCATCTGTCAGGGGTGTCCAACCTGTTTTTTTCCTCCACTGCATATTGAAAGAGTAAGAGTACTCTTGAGTCACACATTGACTACACAACCATACAGAAAACTGATTACCAAAAAAAAAAAAAAAAGATACGTACATACTTTTCTGATATCACAGATAAGCAAAAACATCCTCACAACATCAGCATGTAGCCCACAGGGCCTGGAGGTTGGACACCACTGAATCCTGGCTCTTGTACAATCCAGGACTCTGGATTTACATCTAAGGCAAAATTGGGGAAACTAAATATTCAATTTAGAGAACCAGGAAAAGTCAGCACAATCCAAGAGGCCCATTGTTAGCATGCTGTGTGATATGACAGCTGGCAGTACCGATGTGTACCCAGGCACCCAGGCCAATGGAGACATCCTTGTCCACCTGTGTGAGCAAGTCCCTGGCACTCCTGTTTCTCATGTATTATTTGTATGACTATGCAATTCCCTGGGCTTAAGATCTCTGATACAAAGAGACAAAAATTGAGAAGATTAAAAGTCAGAGAACTTGGGAGACAGTCCCACTGTTTCATGGAAGAGCAAAGGACATGGGTCTCATTCAGGTGGGTGGACAGAAGCCAGAAGACTGCTCAAGTGAAATCCGTGACTGTTATTATTGGGCACTGGCAGGCACTGAATGCTGAAAACGTAGGAAGCTGCTCCACTCCTCACCTGCACAGATTTGATACAGTTTATCCAAATTAGTATGGTTGTAAGGAAAGCCCATGTGGGGGTCCTCAGTGAGGGCTGCTGTTCTGGGCCTGAGAGAGTCCAGCTTCCAGAATCCAACAGAATAGGGGAAAGATTCCCTATTCTAACTGAATGTGACAGCACGTTAGACAACATCTGCCTCTCCTTACCCACCGTGGAGAAGGAATCAGGGTAAATCCAAAATGTCTGTGTCCCAGAATGACAGCACAGGTGGATGGAGTCCCTCACCTACTCACTGGGACCAGATACGCAGGGAACAGGCCCAGCATGCAGATAAAAACAGCAGACATTTGTTAGGTACACTCCCAGATATTTCATCTTCTTTGGCACTATTGTAAAGGGATTGTTTTTCTTGATTGTTTTTTCCTCTGGACTATTGTTGGTATATATAAAGGCTATAGATTTGTGAGTATTGATTTTGTGTCCTGAGACGCTGCTGTATTCCTTGATCACTTCTAGGAGTTTCATAGTTGAGTCCCTGGGGTTTTCCAGATATACAATCATATCATCTGCAAAGAGTGACAGTTTGATCTC